>CM028922.1:15430000-15607500 GCA_016801845.1 Polydactylus sextarius | reverse complement strand
ACAACCATCTCTTTTGAGGAGTCCAGTATAGGTAAGAGAAATAATGGATCATATGCACTATAAATACCTGGAGGATGTCACTTGAAAACATTGGACTTTTCAGCCTCGTCTTTGACATTTTGGCTCTAGACGGAAGCAACAATGCATTCTCCATCTTGTAAAGAAAGTGGACAAATTGTCAGTAAAGGGAGCATCATTTCCACATCACATGAAACACTGAAAGTAAAATGTGCCTTTTTGAGTTAAGTTAGCAAAGCAGCCTGTAGATATTGTGGCAGACGACAATGAAGATTCCATGTTGTCCACAGATGCCATGTTAGAATCAAGACAACACCAGCTTACTCAGACTCTGTGTACTATGCCAGTGAGTGAGCTGTGCAAACATTTTGAAAATGAATTGGAAAACATTTCGAAATATCTCCCATCCCGTGCTGGCCGCCTGCTATCGGCAGATTTTTTCATTAAAATTAGCAAACAAACATTTTTGCGGTGAAGTTCACGGACGAAGCAGACATCTTTTAACCAGCACAGACTGATAAAAATTTGGCAAAGCAACAGAAAAGGATGAAAATCCAGCAGTGTCACAACATCTCTTAGAGGACGCTAACCCTTGAGCAATTAGCGCAGCTGTTTGACCGCAGATGACTCGTTTCACTTATCTTCAGTTTTCCTTGGAGTTTTGTTGCGCACACAGCAGAGCTCAGGACCAGAAAGACAAAGAAGGGTGAGATTTTGCCAAATGAATGTAACCCAGCTGAGAGGAGAATGTACGGCTCTTTTTCTTCAGCCAGCGGTGTGGTCCATTAGAGAGAGACCTATTGACTGCGCACAAGGCCACAAACAAGTTTCCTTTCAACCTTTTCTGTAGCAGTCCTTAATTTAGGACAGGAGGTCACAAAATTCAATGCTCTGACTGCTGCAATATCAACACACATCACTTATATTTACATTTCGAAAAAATACTCCTTAAAAGTTAGTGCTTTCATCAGCTCTTTTATAAATGACAACCTTCATGGTTATGTAGCAAGTACTTTTAAAAATGCAGTTTGGATTGGGAAGTTTTTGTTCACTTAGGCTGCAGAAGGCTACATAATAACAGTGAGACTCTTAGAATTCATAAGCGGCTCAGGCTGGAAAGCAGTGAAGAGGAGAAATTCATTTTAAAGAAGGAATGAGGAGTACTTTGATAGATAAGGGAAATGCTGCCAGCAGTCCTCAGTTCTGTTGTATTGCTTAGAGTGCGATATGGGTGTGCATGACGCATAAACACACACAGACACCAATGGGGCTGTGAGCGATTGTGAGAAGTGTGTCGGATGAGAGGCTGTATTGAAAGAGAGAGGGAGAGGAGAGAGAGAGAGAGAGAGAGAGAGAGAGTACATAAGTAACCAAATGAGGCAGTGACATGCTCTGCCAAGCCCCGGACACAGGACTCATGAAAATGCTAATGCTAGCCGGATTAAAGCCTTGACTAAGGAAATATCCCTCAACTATTGGTGATAGCAAAATACCCCACTGGTCCTTTCTTTCCATCTGCTTTCTCTTTCATTCCTGCGTGCCCTTCTGGTGACTTCCTTTTTTTTTTTTTTTTTTTTCTTTCTTTCATTTATTTTCTTCTTCCTCCCTCACTTCTGTTTCTTTTCCATCATCAACCAGGTTTGAAAATGTCATCTGACAAAGAGAGAAGAAGATGAAAAAAAAAAAAAAAAAAAACTTTCACTTAAATTATTATTATCATCATTATATGATTTTTTTGTTTTTTTTGTTTTGTTTATAAATTATATGGTTAGACTTAACTCTGGTTGATCTCCACAAGCAAAAATGGTTGTGTCTTTACCCTCCATTGTTCTTTAATGTCGACTTACTATGTGGATTGGTTACATCTGTTGTCATTGATTGATTGTTCTAGAAAAAGCCAGTTGAAAGGTCAGAACTTCAAAATATGGTTTCAATGTTTAAAATTTTTGTGTAGACTTGGTCTGGCCCCGCCCCCAAATTCCTGCATCGTTAATAGTCTCTCTCTTGTCCTTGTCTCTCTCTCTTTCTCTCTCATTCTAAGATGGAAGTCACATTCATTTTCAGGGACAATGAGGCTGATCGTAAATAAATAAAACAATTTCATGCTTCCTGGTGCACTTCTGAATTCTGAGTGGGAGTAAGACAATTCTCAACTGTCCTTGCTCATCCGACCAATTTGGGATGAAATTAGATGAGATTAAATTGTGTGTGTGTGTGTGTGTGTGAGAGAGAGAGAGAGAGAGAGAGAGAGAGTATTTTTTGTTTGTTTGTTTATTTGTTTTTGTTTTTTTTGGCCATCTTGGCATCTGGCCCTTTTGGTGCTATATTTGACTCATTCATTGGATTAAATGAATGCAACATAACCTAACTCCAAAGGGCAAATGCAGCAACAGTAACTTTTTAAAAGCGCCATTATATCATCACTCGTGTATTAAGTCAAGATTGAAAAAGTGAAGTTCAGGGTTCATTTAATCTCACTTTTTTGTAGTTTGACAAAGAAAAAAAGTGACCCAGGTCTCAGGAGTGGTCAGGAAAGCAGATATTAAAATTAAAGAGGTTAACTGCAGCCAATTCAAAACACATAAAGGTCCTGCATGTTAGTTTATGCTATTGCTACATAGTAAGGTTAATATTACGATCCCTTTACTTATCTATCTAGCAGAACAGCTGTGAAAGCAGTGGGAAGCAACACATCATCATCACCTGCTCCCAACAATAAAGACACAGTCAATCTTACATGTAGCACCTCATTTTAGTTTTTTTCTCCATGTCCTCTAAATGAGCTGCCCCGGCTGCACTGACAAGCGTATTTTTCATTCATAATTATTTATTTAGCAAAAAATCTGCTTGTTGTGATGTTTTGCTGGTTGCAGCAGACTCAGCTCTCTCTACATGGGGGGTCAGAGATCATCAACTGCCACTAAAGCAACACTCTTACGCTCAGGGGGTGTAAAGCAAGGCCTGATTCACATCGCATGGCACAGGAGCGGTGCGGAAGTTTGTGTGTGGATCACATCAGCTGTCAGCCCTGTCTTAAATGCACACGGCTCAATGTAGCCCGGTCTTTTTAAAAGTGCGCAGAGCCCTGTTTCCCATTGATATCGCTCTGATAAACAAGTGTTTCTTCTTATTTTAAATGATAATTAGAAAGTATAACTGCACACAGGCCTAGTACAAATTGATCACTTTGATAATATGTTTGCACAGTTGTGAGGCTTTAGAGGTATCCCTGGTAATACATGCACTGATAGCACAGTTGATATGAAAGCTTTTAACAAGTTTAACAGAAACCGCGTCCACCCTGCGCACGCAAGGTTTCGGTGTGATTTAGATGCAATGATTGCTGCCATGTGCAAAGTTTAAAACAAACTGTGAAAACAAGTGCAACTGTCCCAAGGAAAGCAGCTGATTTCTTAAGAACCAGCTGCACAATTGCAACATTCTTCACACATTGTCCCAGAGACTGCAGAGCTCTTTCAAATAAAGTAACAGTGTGGAATCATACTGTTAGATCCTCACTTTGGTTGACATTTTGTTTAAATTAAAAGGTACAAGATGACAAATGTCGTCATGTGAATAGAGAAAAATCAACTGGTTATTTGAGTAAATAAGAGAGGAGCAGTGTGCATTATGTCATGTAATTTTATTGTGCAGATTCAACTCATTCAAGTCATTCTTATCTTCCAACATCTGCTGTATTAGTACACTACATATTAATCAAATAAAACACAATGAATGAACATTTAAAATAACACTTTAGCACACTTCTTAAAGAGTGTGATAAATAAAGGTAACAGCATAGTCTACGTGCAGTTGGTGAGAGTCCATCCATCCATTTTAATTCACACAAAAAGACCTGAGTGGGAATTTAAGAAGGAGTTTTCTCCCTTGGCTGAGGTTGAACATGGATAACAGCAAAATGCAGCACAGTGCAATGGGAACACATACAAAGACATTGGAATCAGATGTTTAAACAAAAGCCCAGATGGACTAAAACATAGTTAACTTTGGTACATTGAGTTCTACAGGCATGTAACATTTCATCATTTTTGTAATCACAGCCACCAAGAGAACCTTTTTTTTCTTGAGAAATTTTTATTTGCCTTTTTATGAAGAGAGATAAGCTGCTCTGTCTCCTACTCTCTTGTTTCATTGTCAGCAGAGTACATAAAATGGTCTTGTGAGTAGCTTTTTGAATGATGAGACTTTTATGCTATTGTACCTGTTCACTTGCATCTCCAGCGAAGAGAACAAGTGGTACAGTGACTGTTGCAATATGTCACTGAAATGAAGAAAGAGCAACAGGGATGTGGATACAAATGTGAATGAACAGAGCCAAGGGAAGCATGACAGACATTTTCAGGCCAAGAAAGGACAGGCTCAACAATGGGAGCTCACGAGAGCCCTCAAATAAGACCCTTATGATCACACTTCATTTTTTGTCTTTCTCTCTCTGTTTTTACCAGTCCTGTGTTGCAACATCTTGTAATGTTTACTCCAAGACTTAGAGCTGTAGCCTTGTCTGTTGTATACTCAAACATAAGGCCTGTATTTCTGCTATAACTTATTTATCAATAGTTAATACAACCTGGTGTGTTTACACCTGTATAAGTTGCATAAACACTGAAAGTTTCTCCTTAAAGTCTGAATTTTTCCGTGAAATATTTTCTTGGTGAATTTCAAACTCTTCATGTAAGAGTAGATCTTGTTTTTCAGCTCCAGTATTATCTGAGTGTGTGGTCATATCCCAGGTACCCCTCCCAGAGGTCGTCAAGAGAAGGTTGTGTTCATTACTCATGCAGTGTGAAGCTAATGTGCTGTGTTTCACATTGGAGGAATACTCTAAAAGCCTCTGGGACACCCTGCCAACCCAAACAGGTTTCCCTCTTTGTTTTGTTCACTGCTCATGATGTGCCGTGGGACCAAATGATGTGGACAAAGAAGACAATTTCTTTTCTCTCTTCAGACTTCACTTTTATTTCTCTCTGCCTGTATGCGCTTCTCTTTTCTTCTCTCTTTTTGTCTCCCTTGATCATCACTTTTACATATTTACTCGAGGAAGGTCACAAAAGATTTACATCTCCTCATTGAGAGAGGAAGCTGTCTGTCTTCTTTTATCTGTGTCTTGTCATCTCCATCCATCTTTCATATTTTGGTGAAGGTCATAAGCAGCAGAGATACTTCTCTGTTTCGGTCTGGTTTCTCTCTGTGTTCATGCTCTTCTGAGTATGTGTTGTGAGTCTTTTATACTCTGGTACACTCTCTCTCTCTGGGTGTGTGTGTGTGTGTGTGTGTGTGTGTGCCATCAGACATTCCGGTTGTAACTGTTGCTACACACTTCATAAAGAAATGTTGTACGTATCTGGTGAAGAAAATGTGTCATGTTGCTAAAGTGGCACACCAGTGTTCTCCCTAGTGAGGGTGATGTAACAAAGTGTGTGTAATTCACTACTGTCTAAATTCACTGAATAATATTTATTCAGTCTCTCTGTCTGTGTCTTCCTCAGTGGACATGTCTTTTCATCAGGGATCTTCACTTTCCCCCAGGTCCTTTAAATATCCTCAGACTCTGTCTCTGTCCTGCCTCACGTAAATGATTAAATTCCCCTCATACTCACTATTTATTCCCTTTGATTCCCAGTTATCAAGAAAATGCTGCAGTGATCATAGCAGTCGAGGATGTTGGATTCAAAACTAGTTGCTTTCCATACTGAAGAGCAAATCCATTGCTTTGTCATTTAAGTAACTTCTAAGTGTCTCTGCACTGAAGTATCACATCCAACTGTTCACGAGGCTGCACATGTGGCGCACAAGTAACCAGAAGAGGGTGTTCTGCTTGATACCGGTACCTGCTGGACTTCAGCAGTGACTTTCCTCAACATACAGCGAGTACAGAGAAGGCTGCACCTGGACTGCACCAGTGGATTACAATGTGATGACACTGTGATCTACTGCTGCATGTTTACCACCAAAGAATGATGATGACCATCTCCTTTTCATAGAAATTTCTCTAGAAAACGCTAGAAAACGGCTCAATTTCAAAATTCAAAGTTGTTTGTGACGTCGAATGTATCCCACTGCCCCCCCACTCTGATTCTATTCCCTCCCCTTCAAAAGTGATTAGTTGTAAAAAGACAGTCTGTCTGTGTTCTAAAGCCGATGAAGTTACATTCATTTAAGTGGCAGTGAAGGCAGCCAATCGGTATCAAGTGCTTGCATTTCATAATGAAGTTGCCAGTTGAGCCCAAAAAGGTTAATGTCATCAACACAGTCAAACTCTTGTTAAATGTGTGCTTATAATTAGGTTTATCCCCCACCAATTACAATTTGTGAATAACTCAGTGGCAGGTGACAACAATAGCCAAACAGCACACATTCAATTTCAATTTTTGATTTTATCTTTAACCATGAAATACATTTATATATCAAGGCACACTACAATGTTATGTCGCCTAAACTTTGTGGCAGGAGCAAAACTGGGACGTGAACACATCTAAACTTGTTGTAAGCTGAAACATCTAACAATACTTCTGCTGTGGTTGTGGACTGAACACTTCAGTCATTTCCTGCTCAGCGCCACTCAGAGCTGAAGTGAGTCATGAAGCTTTGAGCCTGTCGTTTCTTCCCTTCTCCCTACATGCTGAACACCTTGTCAGTTAGATGAGGTCCTCTTTGGCTGGATTACATCTTGTCTTAACATAGGGAGGACTGATTGATACAGGGATATGTAGTGATCACGCATTAAAAAGAATGTGTGACGGTAGCTTAAAGGGATCTATTGCTTGTAAAATACAAGAGATACTGTATGAATACAGAGACAGAGGAATTGTAAAACTTATTGTATTTTAGGCTGATATTTCAATTTTTGGTATGAGCCTTTCATCAGACCTTCTCTTTTAAGTTCAGAGATGCATTTATTATGGTAATGCAGTTTGTGTGCACTCCTCCTCTGTTACTATTGTGTAATTGGTGTTGTGATGTGATGACACCAAAAGTTTAAATTTGCTGAAGCTGCTCTGACCTTTGTGGATGCAGCTAATTTCTGCTGGCCACAGCTTGAAATGAAAGAATGGATGAACAAAAAGAATTACTTGTGTTTTTTTTCCGATTTCCGCAATTGTGCAAAATAAAAAGCACACTTTCTTTTTGTTAAATATCAGCATGCTTCACCAGGTTTGTTACAAAAAAACACTGTTTGGGTAATCTACATTACTAAACAAGAATTACAGCACAGTGTGTTGTAATTCTGAGTGGTCTGCTGCATGAGTAAACTGACCTTTATCTGTTAAAATGTTGGAGATCCATTTCAGTCATTTCAAATGAAACTTTTTATCTGTTCTACAGTCAAACCAGACCCCCCAGAGCGTGTGACAGCGACCCCCATCCGCTTCAACCCCCGAAGGTTGGAGGTATCCTGGCACAGCCCTGCCACCTGGCCTGACACCGACAACTTCCCTCTGAAATACTTCCTTCGATACCGGCCACTTATCCGAGACCAGTGGCAGCATGTGAGTAGCTGTTTGTGTGTGTCTGTCTGTTTGTGTCTGTGTGTGTAGACAAAAAATCTGTTAAAATCTAGTTTGGAAGAAGAGGCTAACAAACTCATATGTCTGGGTTTCCTTAGTTTATCCCGAAGATAATCTCACGTTGTGTAATGATTTTACCATCATCCAAAAATAAAGAAGTTCAATAAACTGTCACAAGTGTTTGTTCAGATATATCTCTATTACCAAACTGGAAGTGAACACTGGAAAACACCTGTGACAGTGTGATTCATTATTTGGTATTTGGAAACCTCTGGCTATAATTTATTTTCTGGAGGAGCTGGTTTAAAGACAAAGACTGGCCCTCCCGCCTATTGCAGATTGAGTTTCACCTCAGTGTAAAAATATTTCTCTAAAGGAAATGGCAGATTTTTTCTGGAAACTGGAAGGATTGTCTTTTAAGAGTCATCAACTTTTTTTTTTTTTAATAAAACTTTGGCTTACTGTACACTTTTTTTTTAGACAGCTACAGAAACAAGTCTGACATTTCATTCTTTTATATGGGCAGTAGCAGCTTTGGTCAAAAGTTTTAAAAATCATTACCCAGAGAGATGCCTCCTGTCCAACCTGTAGCCATTTGAGTTTGATCTGTGGTCAGACAGACATAATCGCTCAGCTACTTATGTTACTGTATCTGACTATTTCTTGTGGCTTCGGTTCCCTCAGGGCTTCATATAGTAAAAGCATATGTGTCCGCTATAGAATTCCTGAGTTGAAAGCTCTGTCTAATGTTGCACTGCTATTATCACACACGTCAATGACTTGCAAAGGTGTTGTTCCAAGAACTTGGCTTATGAAACTTCACATGGAAATGCGCGTTAATATAGAGCACTGTGTATTTAGATTTTTAGCCTTTCTCTCACTCTTTCCATATCCCTCCCTCAGTACGTGTCTCTGTCTCTGCTATTACCAAGCTGCATCAGTATTTCCATCTTTTTCCTTCTGTTCTTTAACTCTTTTCCTCTGCCTTTCCTGAGTCTTTTCTGTTAATTTCCATAGCATATCACTGTCTTTAGTTTGAGTCGTAGGGAGTTTACTTGGTGGTTAACTACCTGGTAGAACAAAATGAATTACACATGTAAATACATCTGAGATACAAGCTTTATTTGACATATCCCCTTAATGAAACTGCTCTCAGACCCGTCACAGTAATGGACTGAGAGCTCACTGTTTACAAATGATGACCCAACAATTAATTACAGCAACTGCAATGACTTGTGCTTCAAGTGATGACACAAGGATGAACTGAGTCCTGCTTCTTAAATGATTTTGACCACTGAAATCTTTTTTTTTTTTTTTTTTTGATAATTAAATCTCACAGCACATTAGTTCTGGGAAATTGTACCACAGTTACATGGATACATGTGTTATTTCTCTGCACAAACCTTTAACTTCACAGATGTATAATCATACTGCTGCAATCAGCCTCTTTCCTCTCTCACTCATAGTAATAATGCATGAAGTAGAAGGTACCTGTGCCTAACGCTAAGCAAAACATATTTTACTTATTCTTACCATAACTTCAAAACCACAACTTAAGCCTAAACACACACACACACACACTAAGAGCAGTTAGACTGAAGAAAGTTGTGACAACACCTCAGATCTTTGTGGTTTGAAGTGTTGATTAAATCTGACACAGACTCTCAGTTTTCCTTCTCCCGCTCACCACTAATCAATCAATATGTGAACTAATGCATAACGTGGAAGGCGGGAAACCTTAAGTCAATATTTGCATTGGGTAAGAACACATAATTTGGAAATTACATAAATGCAACTGATGACAGCTAAGAAGTGCAGGGTTTTCCGTTTTTGCACTGCTGTTTGATGAACGTCTCCGGTTGTGGTTTTAATTTTTGTAGCATTAAGTGTGGGTTTTCAGACAGCAGACTTCTGAAAGTATTGAACATTTTATTCTTGTACTTCAACAGTCCTGCAGGAATACAACAACATCTGTCTCATAGATAATGAATCAAACCTCGTGTAAGGAATTTGTAGGTGAGTAATTAGCCTGATTTGCAACAGGTCAGTCAGTAAAAATGTATTGTTATATGCGCACACAATTTATTCCAAGTATCTGGACCCCGGAATCTCCCACGAATGGACCGGGTGATCGCAGCATATAGTTGTAGAAAACATTTGGACTTAAAATGATCAAGCTGTGACATAAATCATTAAGTGAAGTGGAGTAATGAGGCTTCCACAATGAGATACAGTGTTTATTGGTCCCATACTGTATATCATTCATGAATTATAGGCCTCAGAGGTGGAATGCTAATTGAAGTGGTTAGTATTGCTGAGGAATTTACCTTTAATGTGGTAACCAGCAGAGCTGGGTGAGAATGGCTTTCACATGTAACATTTTGAAATGTGTTTTGAGTCAGAAATGAAAGCAGTGGTGTGATCAGACCGATCTGTAGAGGAAACCATCCATCCTCCTGAGGAATGAAGGGATGACTGGCTCAGATACTTACAGTGATGGAGACTCAGACTGGAAGAGGAAAATGAGGAGGAGTTTTGAAGTGGAGATGAATGGAGTGCATCAGAGAAACAGAAAAGCGTTAATGGATAACAGGCTGTGGTAGATGCAGTACAGTGTATGAGGTGGACATCTATAGATACATGAGACCACTTTGGTTTAAGCTGTGGAGGGACAAAGGTGATTGAAATGTAGACACGTGCATATGGGCCAAAGAATGAGATTAAAGAAAAGAAACTTAATGCTCTCTGCGTCTGAAAAATATGCAATGTTAAATAAAGTCTGAATAGTAGGAGTGTGAGACCACATGAAATTGAAAGAAGAGTGAATGATGAGTGAGCGCTAGGGAGAAAAAGAAATTGGCATATGGAGGAGAGCGTGATTAAATGTATGGAGAGACGTCAGCCTAAAGTAGATAAATGGCTGAAAGCATGAGAGACAGGAAGAAGAAGGGAGCACTGGAGGCTACTTTGAAAGTGAAGTTTTATAAGCTATCAGTTACAAGGTGTTTCAAGTTCAAGGAAGACGGATGAATGGTTCAAGGGAAGAGAAGAGTGAAAAAGGAAAAGAAAAAAAATCTTCTGGAATATATTAAGCCATAAAATAGTGGCTAAAGTAGAGAAATAGAAAAGGAGAGAGAGACAGAGAGACTTTCGACTTATGAGTGAAAGAAAGAATAATAGAAGAGCGCAGCATAAATTTTGGATGGATTCTACCTGTGATTTCCATGTCCGCAAATAGACAGAGAAAGAGACAGAAAGACCCTCGCCTTAGAGAGTGAGTGATTTGCAAACTGTCAATACTGCAGAGCAGACGAAAAGAGAAACGGTAGAGACTTCAAAGTTAGACTGAGTGACATTGACCTGATTTACATTATTTGATTTGTGGAACATACTGCATGTTACCTACAGGCCTCGACTGATTCAAATCAAATAGAAAACTATGAGCCATACACCTTACGTTTCGTCCTAAAATAAGTAATTAAAAATGGTCATTTGATCCACGAAATCCCTCATCATTCACTCTATGACAACAATGATGTTTTCCCTTTCGGCTCAAAGAGTTTGAAACTTAAAATGGAGCTAAAGTCTTCCTTTTTTTTTTTTTTTTTTTTTAGGAAATTTGCACTACACACTATGTCTGTATCCTAATCTGTAACTGAGGGTTAGTCATCAAAACACACACACACACACACACACATTCATTTGGTCATTTGTTTGTCTGCAAACGTTCACTGAATTGTTCTGTTTCCCATGGCCTTGTGTTGCATTGTTTCCATCCCAACCTCACGCTCCCCTTGCTGAGATATGAAGTCAAACTCTCATAGCAATTAAAGCAATGGTCCAGTAACTGTGATAAGAAAAGTTTGAGATTGCTCAATATTGTCTTTGTGGTACGAAACTGCATCTGCTCTGCTGTAATAGCCCTTTGGGGATGATGTTCCACTCCAGTTGAAAACACACACATTTCCATGCAGACACTTGTGTACAGAATCACACATAAACCAGCAGAAATTAACGGATGCGTATGCACTCTTAAATGTTGGTGTTCAAATAAACTCCCATGCACACAACCACACTTACACACAAACAAATTCTGGTTCTTCTAATTGCAAGGATTAATATATATGCTAATGCTATCTAAGTGCTTTTACACACAAGTAGTGAAAACAGATTGTCAATACATAACTCTTTAAAACTGTGTTCAGTGTCACTTTATTACATAGTAATGCAATGATCAAAAATAATCATACACCTCTGGAAGCTTATTGAAATAATGTGATTAATATTTTATCAGACTTTTGACTCTAAATATAACTTGAGAACATCCTGACACATTGTACACTTTGTACACTTTATTACCTTAATATTTGATCATCCATCTCAAACATTTCTCGGTACTTCAGGGTTATGGATTCCATAAGATGTTGGAAACATTCCTTTGAGACTCTTATGTCAATGTGATTGCATCACACGATTCATGAGGATTTTTTTCAGGGGCACATTCCTGCTCTAACATTCTATCATAATACCACATTCCAACCACTGTTGGGATGTGGTATTCACCTGATGATAGGGAGGCCATGTAAAGTTCACAGAAGTCATTGTTGATTTCAAGTTCATCAGACCAGAATGAGACAACTCTCACTTAGTGACATGGTGCATTAGACTCATTAGAGGATGGAGTAATGGTTGCCATAAAGGGATAGTGAGCAACAGCTGTAATCAAAATCAAAGGGCCCAAAACATTGCAAGGAAAGCACTTCCCCGCACCACCACCACCACCATCAACAGCAGCAGCAGCAGCAGCAGATGCCAGGACATAATAGCCGGCTTCACACTGTCAGGCCAGGCTGGGCCAGGGCCATTTGGGGGCCACCTAGGTGCTACTGTCCCAGGTCTAGCCCTGAGACTTTTGTATTCAGATTGTTGGGCCACTAGCCTTTCTTCAACCAGCCCCCGTTTGTGAAAAAGTCACCAACACCGACCTTTTTCAAACAGGATGGGAGGTTCAAGCTCGCAAAAACAAATGACTAGCAGCAAGTAAACCATCAATACTGCTGTTGTTTTTTATTCTAGTTGTACCAGATCTACATGGGTCTGCTGTAAGAAGTTAACTTGTTAACTGCCGCTAGCATGGCTTATACTGCGCCCCACTGTTAGTTTCATGCTTTCATGTTGGCAATACCAAAACCTTCCATTTGTTGTCAGGTCCATCGGACCAGCTTGCGTTGTTCTCCAGCTATCTCATATTTATGTCCACCACTCCTCAGCTTTCAGGTCTTTGTTGATTCGAGTGTCATCTGACATGAACCCATCCATCATGTGTTTCCTGAGATATTTTTTTGTTCACCGCAGTAGTAAAAAGATGAGTGAGCTGAAGCACCATAGCGCTTGAACCTGTTTGACCACTCACCTGTGATTTCTCTCATCAAAAATCCATTTCTAACTGCTGCTCACAGGATGTTTTGTGTTGGTGTTTCACACCATTCTAAGAAAACTCAGAGACTCTCGTGTCCCTCCCCAGCACCTCCCACATGATTGGCTGGGTGATCAGCCACATGATTGGATACATTCATAACTAAACTAGTGTTTAGGTATATATAACAGGGAGGAGAGGTGGACTTAAAATTCCGTTTTTCTGTTTCCACTTGACTAGCACAGCTTTATACTTTCATTCATTTATTTATCCCACATTTTTCTCCTTTGTCCTTCACTCTGACATCCTCCCTCTCCATCCATCTCCCTTATCCTCCCTCTCTTACTTCACTTTCTTTGTCGCTTTTTCCTCCTGCTATCATTTTCTCTCCTCTACTTCTTTACCTCCCTTTCCTCACTCTCCTCTCTCCTCCTCTCCTTATTGTTCCACTCACTATTTTAGTCTTTTCCTCTCCCAACAACACACGCACACACTTCCACATCTAGCCATCCATGTAATGATGGTCTTTGTATGTTTGCCAAAAGTCACTCTAATCCTGCGAGCACTTAGATGAATCAATAGTGAGCCAGGAGCTGCATAAGTGTGTGTTTTTGTGTGTGATGGTGAGTAGATTTACATAGATACACTCTTTGTATGTGTGCATGTGTGTCAGTGCCACTCATTGCATGCTCCTTTTTGCGTGCGAATGTGATGTGTTTTTGTTTGTAACATTATTCGGCAGAACCTGACACTGAACAGGTGATTCAACTCAACCTGACACTGAATGTCATGGAGGTCACACAGTGCCTCTGTCTTTCACTCTGTCACTCATTGTTATCTTTTTTTTTTTCTCCTCCATCCTAACTCTCTTTATCTCTGTACCACTCCCACACCCTTGTTTCATTTTCACCTTCCCTCCATTTTTCCCTCTCTCAGCAATGCACCATTTTTACCATCACCCACTCATCCTTCCATCTATCCTTCCATTCATGCATTAAGCTAGCTATCTAACCATCCGTCCCTCAAGCCATCCATTTGTATCTATGGGTACACATGATAAATGTTTAGACCTTGTTTGGGGAAAACATCCCATCTAAAGGACACTGTCACAGACAGACCATTTATCAAACACCATCTTTTAACACACACACACACACACACACACACACACACACACACACACAAACACACACACACACACACACACACCACACACACACACACACACACAGTGCTGTTACATATGAAAGCCATCATCATTTAGCTCTGCTGTCACAATACATTACAGTTAAATTTTATTCTTTAACATTAACACACACACACACACACACAGATACATAATCTTGGATTTTTTAACAGAATAGAATAGGGTAAAAAATACATCTTAAAATGTAAGTCAGTGGTGAAACACTGGTGAAAGAAAAGAGATGAAACCCAAAATAGACAAAGATAGAAGGATAGAGATATAATTTAACAAATAAAAGTTACTCTCTGGTGAACAGAGGTGTTGATGTAAATTACTCAAGCAAAGAAAGCGCTCTATTGTGTTACTCACAGACTTCAGTTGGGAAACGTTTCACGTTTTCATTTTTTTTTTTTTGCTTTTTACTGTATTGGGGTGAATGAAAATGAATGGGGCCACTGCACATGCCACAGTCTCTATTGATTTTTATGTTACCATGTCCATCCTTGGGTTGTCAAACACAGAATGACAAACACGCACACGCATACACACACACATGCACTGTATTAACTTCATCTGGGGAGCTTGTGTCTCATGGCCTGTACAGTTCTGATAGAATGATAGAATGAATCATGGAGGTCAGATCTGACAAATTTTTTTTTTTCTACTTCCTATTAAAATATGAACATATCAAGGATGAGATTTAAAAAGTAATGAAACTTTAGAAATAAAATAGCACATGTAACTATAAATATGTACTAAACATCCTGCATATTACATCCAACATATTACTGTATCAGAGTGTCTGATGCTCTGAGAGAGGAGATTTAAAGTTTTATGACCATAGATAGGACTGACCTCTGCTTTGTGGTCCATGTCAGAGTGTTTGACCAGCACATCATGAGCTGGAAGGCGACATTTCCGGGTTAACATGTAACTCAGACAGCATCCTTGTTTCTGATGCCACTGACTGAGAGAGCAGCTCCACCCGCACAACATCACAGGCCCTGTGAATGGCTTTGTTGAGTCTGTTGGCATCTGTTACATTCAACCTGCAGCCACAGCAGACCACAATAAACAGGATCACACCAGCCACCGCAGACTCAAACAACATCCTCACCATTGTTCGAAGGCCCTCAGGCACCTCAGGTAGAAGCAGCTCTGTTCCATTTTGTAGACAAGACACGTCCAGTTTATTGTCAGCATGCACTCCCAGATATATGAGGTCCCCCACCTTGTCCACAGAGACATCCTGTATAGAAAGGGGGTCCATTGGTGTCTTGGTCCTCCTCAGATCCCCAGCCAACTTTTTTACATTGAACTATAAGTGGTTTTGCTTATAGCAGATGACAAAGTTGGTGACAGTCCACCACAGATGAAATGATACCATTAAGGAAGCAACCCTAGAGTTTTTTTTAAGAGAAGTAATAGTTTAATCATAGTCATTAGATCCCATTTTGTTGAATTGAATTAATTATAATTGATTAATAATTTGTCTCCTTTTTCCTTTTGTTAGACCTTACATAATTTAACACTGAAATCAATAATAATTAATGCCATGTGTCATTTGTTTGATTTTCTGACAAAACTGCACATCGTTTAACAGCCATTCAACACAATATAATAGACAAAGCTCTAAAGAAATAACAGTTGGCAAAAATCCCAGATCTAAATAAGCTCCCTGTCTCATCAACTGATCCGTTGACAATCTGTACATCAAAATAATTTCAGGTGGACAAGTTTCCTTTAAACTGACGGTGAGAGCTAAATCATTCATAAAAAAAGAAGCACTGACAAATTGACAGCTCAAACAGGATCCCAGATCTCCCTCACTGAAGGTTCAAGAACAAGGCGATGCCCCTCACATCTGCTTCTAACATTTACTATGCTGAGAAAGAAAGAAAGTTCATTGGTCTGTGTATCCATTATCAATGCATGGATAACCTCAGTACGTTCCAGAGGTCTTATATGATTCAGATAGATCAGCTAACATTTATGTCAATTGTGAAAGTTCACAAAATTCACTATAGGCATCACCTGACCTGGTCATTTTTTATTCTACTATAACTGCGTTTGATCTGGTTTGTTACTACATGACTGAATGTCAATAAAAGAAGATAGCAGTGTTGTATTTTATCTTAAATGATCAAGGGGAAGACCAAGCAGAGAGAGTTTACAGGAAAATATGTGAAAATACTCAGGTCTTAGTGGCTGACAGGTCTCTGTCCAGTGTACAGTGATGGGGTTACGATGCCAGTCAGTCGGTCAGAGTGAGGAGAAAAAATAGCCAATACTTATACAGCTGAAGCACAAACATCCTCTCAAGCTGAACCAGGAAAGTAAGATGTGTAGTAGCAAAATTTAAAAAAAAGATAGATTCAATCATTGTTGACAGTTTTCCACAGAGGACAATATTTGATCTTTGTTTTACCAGCAGTAACACTAAGGTGGCTCATGTCAGGTCTATCAGCAATGATTTCATAACCAAATCATAAGTCTACTCAGTCAACTTTGAGTAGTTTCCATTTTCAACTTTAATTTGCAGGACTGCTCTTGTTTTATGAGTTAGTAATAATAGTAGTAGCTATCTAACACGAGGCTCGTTTGAGACATGGCTGGAATATTTATGTGCACATTACACGGTGAACAATTCATTCATGTGTAGCCCTCACATGCAAGAAAACATAATAGTGTGGAAGTAGCCTTTGTAGAAGCATGATATGATTTGTGATTTCAGTTTCATCTTTCATGACATGTTCGTGTTTGACATGTGTAACACGCCAACATGACAGAATAAAAAGTAGTTAACATAAAGATGCCCCCGCCGCTGTGCATTGTTGAAACTACTGCATTTCTTTTGAAGGGTGCAAGGTCTAGGTCAGGATTTTCGATTGGCTGGGGGGGGTTAACTTCCTTCTACAGTAATTGCTGCTGTGGCAATTGGGGCTTCAAAGAGAGAAATACTGTCTGAGAAATTACCCCTGGACCTGGTGTTTTTGCTATGCGCGTGTATGTGTGTGTGTGTGTGTGTGTGTGTGTGTGTGTGCGCGTGTGCACACGCGTGTGTGTGTGTATCAAATGAGAGGAGAGCACGGCGGAAAAATGGGAGCTGTCAGTCAACCTAATGAGACCAACCTTCTCAGTGCACACACACACACCACACACACACACACACACACACACACACAGAGTGCCATCGGGCCAGTGGAAGTGCCATATAATTGGGTTTCCTTTCCAGGACAACAGTCATGCTCACTGGATTAGATCTGACCACCGACGCCAATTCTCTCCATGTCTCCCTCTCTGCTTTTCCTTCTTTCTTTTGCTTTTTTGACGATCTCTTTTAGAATTTCTGTTTCTCTCTTTTCTTGATCGCTTCTCTTCTCTTTATCCTTTATCAGATTGTTTCCTTTATCTATATTTCTTTCCCCTTCAGCTTTTACCGTTGTCTTTCCCACCTGTGACCTACATGTGTGGTGCTTTATCACACAGGTAACTATAGATAATGTAAGCAACAGATTTATTGGTTAGACTTATTGTCTCCCTGGTAAGACCCGAAGGAGAAGAGAGTATAGGAGGGGAGGGAAAAGAGAAAAAGAATGTGTGCAAAGTAAAGGGTCACTTCCTTTTCTCACAGTTCCTTATGCAATCCCTGAGGAATGTTCACATCTTCTCACTCTGCCCCTCTTATTGTCTGGATTTGTGTAGAAGCTCATGGAGAGTGTGGGCATGTGCATATGTGTGTGTAGTGGCATTAAGCTGTGTGTGTGTGTGTGTACACACGCCACCCTCTCTGTGTTCTTCCATTCATCACCACACATTCATGCCCACATATGTGTTTATGCATGAAATGAGGAAATGTCCCCGTAGTCAAGACGTTTAGTGATAATTACTCTCAAAATAGACCATTTTGTGGTCAGTCCATCTGAGTAGGATCTTATTATCATTATCATATTATAGCTTTGATTTACTGAATAGAGTATATTTACACTGAGTCAATGGGACATGATTATGGGAAGGTAAATATTTGGGTGTTTGGGATGGCAATGTGTTTGCTTGTGTATCCCTGCTTTTTTTTGTGTGTGTGTGTGTGTGTGTGTGTGTCGTGACTCACACATTGCATATGCACGAGTACAGATACACTTTTATATGAACACTGTAGACATAGGTTTTGTTTTGCTTACGGCTCTGAAAAGCTTAGTTTACAATTTATCAGCCCTGCGGATACTCTCTCTGACACACACACACACACACACACACATACAGAGCAACAAGTGAATATACATCACTTCAACACCACCGCAACACACAAGCTTGGTCTTGCAGCGTGAACAATCCTACTGTGTTTTTTGGCAGCGATAGCAACAGCCTCTCCAAAATATATCTCCTTCCATCTATCTCTCCCCCCTCCCTCATTGCTGCCTCCCCCACTTCCCTCCACTACGTAATATTAAGTGCTGCTTTCAGTGCTCCCTGTTTAGCCACTTGGCGAAGCAGCAACACATCCATCTCTTTGGAAATGTTTATCTGTAAGCTGTTTACTCTACATACTCCTCCACACACATACAGAGTTCATACACATGTGTTCACAGGCCTGTGCACGAACACAGACGTACCAGTTCCATCTCAGCCTTGTAAACACAAATAGCAATGCAGCGGGCATATACTGACATGAGTCTAAACACGTGAGTACAAAGAAAAACAAACGGAGAGAGGGACATTTTCCCAAAACACGCACGAGCAAAAGTACGAAGACACGTTCATGAGATACACACAATCAAATAGATGTACGAGCGCGTGTGAACTTTCACAAGCTTTCAAAACATAGACATTAGTTTGAAAAAGTACACACACGCATGCACACACACACACATTAGAGTCTGGAAGGAATGCCAAAAGAAGCTATGGTTGGATACGCTGGTTGAATGACATGTAAACAGCACAAGATTTAGCCTCAAAGGCTGCACACATGTGTGTTAGCACACACATGCACACACATTATAAGGAGTATACTGAAGAGCATCCGCACATACACACGGCACTCAACAGGAACATGTAACACACGCACACTCAGACGACATTGTTATTGCATTCCACTAATGAAATTAAGCCTATAAATGTAGTGCTTGGTTAGGCAGATAAAGCCTGAACTTCCTTCCAAACAGAGGGGGTAGAGGGGTGCAGAGACAAAGAATTAGAGCATATAGACAGAGGCTGTGAAGATCAAGGCGATGTTGAAAACAGATTCAACTTCTTTACAAAGAGGGAGTGTGATGAGAGAGATTAGAGGAAAAACAGAGGAAGTGCAGATGCTGGTGATGTACGAGGGTTAATTTGTGCGATCGACTGAAGTTTTTGCCCATCCTACAGAACTTACAGGAAAACTCCAGCTGCAGGCCTACAGCTTGTGGTTAGTAAAAATTATATGTTGGTGTGAGTGGCTTTTGATGAAATTGCAGACTCTTGAGTGTAAGTGGAGATATCAAGAATATCTGTTTTACTTAACCTCACTCTTATTATGTGTAGTTGTGTTGAAAATGTTCCTCAGTTATACATTTTATCATAATAGGGTTGGTGGGTGAGAGACTGGCTCCTCTGCACAGGTCACACTGTTGAAATATAGATACAAATAAAGATTTACGCTCACAGTCATACTTATGTACTACTTAAGAGTCACTAGTCAACCTGGATGTCTTTAGGCTGTAGGAGGAAGCCAGGGTACTCAGAGGAAACCCACACACACTTACAGAACACAGAACATGCAAACTCCACAGCATTTAAGCCCAGAGCTGTCAGAGACTGTGCTTACTGCAGCACTGCGCTGCCTGCAGCTGCCAAACGGGAACGTTACAAGATTCATCACACAGGGTGATAGTGGCCAGCAAACAATGACAAATGAGTTTATAGACAAAATGTGCATCACTTTAAAAAAAAATGATGGAAATAAAATCATGTAATCGCTCCAGAAAGTCTTGTTCTCCACAGGATAACATTTACTCACTGAGTCACTATGTTTGTTTTCTGTTAAAGCCTCTGAGACCATAACTCCACGTTACAAGCATTTAACTACAGTGTATACGCTGCTGTGTGTGACTATATATATGTAGCTGTCTATGTTCTCAGTGTACATTTGCGTATAAAAAATATAAAAGATCCAGAATCAGTCTGTGATTCTTTTCGTGTACGATGCAATTAAAGGTTCAGTATTTGACAGATCAGGTAAATAAGCAATTATATGGTTGGAATGGCACCTGTCAGTAGGATATATATCAGGCAGTACATGAAAATTTTGTGTGTTCCAAATCTGAAGTGGTCACTACTGTCAAAGGAAATAAAAACCAGAAAACTGGTGACAGGGACTTGACGCACTGATGTGTGTGGTGGGTGAAAGATGATCTGTGAGTTGATACTGGTTCAGATTTAAAGGTGTCTCATGGTCAAAATCACCTGGGGTCCGTTTCACAAAGCAGGTTTAGTGAAAACTCTGAGCCTGTTAATTCTGAAATCAGGGAAACTCTGAGTTTTCCGTTTCACAAAGGAAGGTAACTCCAATCAGAAAAAGAGCGGTAACTCCAGCCTGTTTCAAAGAGAAGTTTCACTTGCTCAGTTACCATAGTAACAGACTCTATGAACTTAACCTATTTGACAAACAGTTTTTGATTTCCTCATCCATTCAGTCAGCAGACGAGTTTTGGCATAGTAGAGTTCTGCTGTCTGTTGATTAAAAGATTAAAATCATTACAAAAATCAGTCAGTAGGCCTGCATTAGAAGTTTTATTTGGTGGCAACTATTTTCACTAGCAAGGCATGTCCTTTTGACAATGATCCCGTAGATGAGGGTGCAGAATTACTGCGCAGAGAATTAAATATTCGTCTGGACTTGGTTATCAGACCACACGTAAATTTTCTTGCATTTCCAGACAGCAGGAACAGGGCCGTTAATTATTAATTATTTAACAGAACATGATATAAACGTATATAATGACATTCATGTGTGAAAACAGCATTATGTTGGGGATAAAACAACTGCACGGTCAAACAGCCACTTGAAATTTACTTCACAATGTAAAACATGATCAAAATGAGGTGCCACCATGAGATTATGCTGCAGTCTTACCTGTTTGAACAATGTTTTTATATTTCATCTTAAGTTGCTGCCAAGTGCGCTTCTCCCTCACGGGATTGCACCTAAATGAAATGAATTAATAGGCTACCACTCAAGCAGTTTTCCCCTGTAATATTATTGTTAATGCAAAGGACTACATTTAAACTTACGCAAACTTGTTGACCCGCTGCTGCAGCGGTGTTGCACTTTCTGAAAACATGCTCAAACTCGCCGCATGAGCGCGTTAATATTTCCACTTCTAGCGGGGTGAAAAACGTAGCCCTCCTCTTCCCCATTGTCATGATGACTCGTCGAATCGGGGCTCCATCAATGCTGTCTTTTTATACTTGTGGTGCACCCGCTTAAAGAGAGTGTGGTGAAACTACTCCGAGTTGATCAAACTAACTCAAATCAGCTGTTATGGAAAACTTAGAGTTTCCTATCTCAAAGAAGATCAACTCAGAGTTCAGGGTTAGACTGAAAAAGACCTCAGGTCTGATAAATGATCCACATGATGTTTTTTTCATGATGTGGATGACCAGGTGTTTGTGAGTCTCTTACCTGGAAACACATGGTACCAGAATGCATGTGATGCTTTGAACAATGTTCTACTGTAAAACTTTGAGTCCTGTTATCAAAGTGATTTTACTTTGACACTAATGGTTCAGGGTGGTTTGAGGAACACAATGAGTTCTAGGTGTTGACTTGGTTCCAAATTCCTTAGATCTCAATCCAATAGAGGATGTGTGGGATGTGCTTATGAACTAACTGATCCATGGAGGCCACACCTTACAACTAACTTTAAGACTTTTTTGGATACAGCATTTTGGGAACTACGGTTGCCTTCAGTATAGGCAAGTGGCAGAGTTATTGCTGATTAATGTAAACACTGTCCATCCATCACAATAAATTAGAAATGTAGTACAATGAAGTATTTCAGATAACCTCCAGCTTTACAGTCATACTGATTCACATAGGTGTGTGTGTTTACAGTGGGTGTGTTAGAGTGTGTGTGTGTGTGTGTGTGTGTGTATGTTGTTGAACTGGTGGACTCATGCAACAGGCATGTCACTAAATCATTTAAGTCAGCTTCAGGAGTTGGAAAGACAGGACCTGGTTTGTCAGATACAGGCCAAAGGCAAATATATGCACGCGTGCACACACCCACACACACACACACACACACACACACATATACATCACTCACCATAAATTACAGGGAAGCAGCAAATAATTCTCTCATGCACTCCCCTGCTGACTCAAACATTTATTTCATTCGCAAATTGAAAGTGCACACAAAAGGCTTTCAAATGTTGGCATGTATTATTTTTTTTTAGTTACAAAATTATGTGGCGTTGATGCCAAAGCTTTCCGGTATAATCATCAATAATACTGCTGGTATTTGCCTGCGTGTGTGAGTGTTGGTATGCGTGGAGCATGGAGGTTGCAGGGACATCGAGTTTCCTCCATTTCAACAGCCAAATGTAAAATACTACAAGAACAAAGCAACATACTTGACCTATGCACAGACTGGCAATGAGATATGTGATGTAAATAAATGAGCCCTGAATAAAAACTGCATACTGCATGGCATGGCTGAATCTACCCACGATAAAACCTTAAAGGCCTAGCTTTAGATTGCTATACTGAGCACATAATTTATAGGTAGAGCTATGGGTAGAAGGGTAGGACATCCAGGCACACAGCTGAGTCATAAACTACCTTATTTTAGTTGAGAGTTTTCATAATTCATCCTGTTGAAACACTGCATGTCCCTAGGCGCCACATGACGCATTCAAAAGTTTATTTTGTTAAGTATGATCCACGCTGACCACCTACTCTCTTCTGTCGGCTGCTTAGGTGGAGCTATCTGACAGCACCTCCCACACCATCACTGATGCCTACGCTGGGAAAGAATACATCATCCAGGTAACACATTCACCATGCAAACTTAATTAAGATTAAAAGATTAGATTAAGATTATTAAAAAAACAGTACATACACACATTAATTATGCCTATAGCCTTGTAATTTCAGTGTAGCTTCCAACAATATTAATTCCAGGGGGAAATGTTTTAAATATGGATGAATGTTAGAACTATTACTTGCTATTAGCGTTTATACTAAGATTATTAAGAAAATATGTGGCGCTAAATCAGCACTATTATTATGTGTAAACCTATTAATCCACAGGTGGCTGCCAAGGACACAGAGATTGGGACATGGAGTGACTGGAGCGTTGCTGTTCATGCCACACCCTGGATTGAAGATCCTCTGCCAATCACCTCCACAACTGAAGGGGACTTTACCGTCGGTAGGTTATGACCTCGGTTACGTACGATACGTAGGTTCACAATAAAAGTGCGTCTACCACAGTGGTGACATTACACTCTTTTTATGGCTGTGCAAGCACACTTACATTACTATTACTATTATTAATTAAACTATAAATCACTTCATTAAAACAACCATTATCCTGTCACGGCGCTTTGCAGAGTTGTGAGTGCAGGAACCTATGCAGCTATAAATGTTTCACTGGAAGAAATCCTCCATGCTTTATGACAGATTTACCCTTTAATCTGTATTAACATTTTTCGAACTCTTGCTAAACTGAGTCTGTGTTACATCGGACACAGCTACATGCTACTGTCAGATCAGAGAAAGTGTGAGTGTTGGTCAAACCTGTAGTGAGAGCAGCAGACCTGGAGAGCTCTCTGATGTTTGTCCGTGTAGACGAGGTGAAGAAACTCAGGTTCTGTAAAATGTTTCCTGCAGTGTTACTGAGAGTCGTTGTGTTGTGTTTCTTTCATTAGATATTCACATGTGCAGCTTGACCTTTACTGAAGTATTTCTTATTTCCTGGGTACATGTGTTGATAGAAATAGCTTCGTACATAATTTAACATGGTGCTACAATGTAAACTGGAGGTTACGTTTACAGTGCCTTGACTTTGAGGTTTTCATGGTGATGGGAATGATACTAGTGCCTTGATGACAGAACAAACCTGCAGCTTTTAGAGACCCTCTGCTATGAGATGATGCCCACAAACTCTACAGGATGTCATGGATGTCTGTGGCAGCTGACCTTTAGCCAACCCTTATGATGCACCAATTATTTTGGTTAAAGTAGTTATTCAGATAGAAGTGGACTTCATGGTATATTTACAGTCCAATGACAGACATGACAAAATGAACTCAAAAACTGACATGGTTCAATTCGTACCTCTATTTAGATCATGAATTTTGTGTGTTTGTTACATTTGCCTTTTGGTCGACGGCAGGAGGGACAGAGGAAGATAGTGGGGAGAAGGAGGATGGAGTCATCAGAAAGAGAGGGGGGCAGCAAAACCCAGGTGAGAAAGTGGACAGGCAGTGGAGACTACATAGTTCTATAACGTGAAGGCAGCTTCTGATGTGTCCACATTCATTGCATGTGGATCCTCCCATCCCTCCCTTTATTTCTGGCACAATTACATTTTTTTATTGCTTTATTTATTATTTACCAGATTATATGTTTTAATTTTTGTCCTGAAATGTACAGAAGACCAAAACAAATGACAAAGTACAGTGAGATTAACTGAAACGAGGCTAAACTTAACCTTCATTAATTCATCCTAATGAAGTTGTATTTAGATACAGACGTGCTTCAAGCTAAGTGCTGATGCTAACATCCTGACATACTAATTGTCATCAATATGATGCTAACTGTGCTCACCGTATATCTTTCATTGTTTAAGACGAAGCGCCATCAAAGTATGACACAAATTTAGACTGTTAACTGATGTTGTTGCATAAGAAGTCAGCGGTTCACCAAATGGGAACCAATGCCTTCCCAAGAAAGACAGGCCAAACAGTTCAAACAAAAAATAAATAAATTAGGATACTGCTAAATGCAAATATGTGTCCTGCATTAGCCTGATGATTTATCACGATGGCTTGTCATGAACTGTAAATGATCACTATTAGTTCCCCAAATATGAAATCTTTGGAATCCAAACAGAGACTGATGATAAGTATTTAACAATATCACTGTTATTTATAATATTCTGTTTGGTTTTTAACAGCTTCATAGTTCATGAACTGTAAAAATCATTATAAAGATAATACAGTATTCCTATAATGTTTTGTCACATTGTGCCCATGGCTACCACACAGTAAGTTTCCTGAGTCAGTTGGGTATGAAATTAAGTTTCATTAATAACTTTCTTTATCATTAAATTGAGTACACTATGAGCGTATGATAGCCTTGAACTTTTATCGCAGTTTAAGCTATGAGATCCAGCAGCTTCCAGACAAATCGACACACATCAGCCTGAGAGTGCGCACACAGCCTCAGGGAGAAATTGCCACCTTTTGAAAAAACGCTCACGTTTCTCCACAACCTCAAACCGTCTCACTTACAGTAGAACTGCACTGCACAGGTTTTTTTAGGCATGAGAAATTATAATCTAACATGAAATATGTGAAAACATTTATTGAATCTCTCTCTCTCTCTCTCTCTCTCTCTCTACACACACACACACACGCACACAGCATGTGGCAGAGATCAAGAAAGTCTAGTCAAATCAACATCTCTCAACACTAATGATCCTACACAACAAGGTGTGTGTGTGTGTGTGTGTAGAAAGAGAGGTTTCACTGCGTGGACACTGTCTTGACTAGGAGCAGTTACTTCCTCAAGATCTGGAAACATCATTACAGGAAGTAACAGCAAAGAAATAATCTCATACTGTCCTTATACACTACAGATTATGTATAGATTGAAAAATGAGATATGGCATAATAATTATTGAGCTGTAGATGAACCGGTAGGTGGATTTTCTTTCTTCTATATGGAGCTGGACTAGCTGATATACTGAGCTAAGCTGACAAGCTGCTTCGTATTACAGAGACAGATAGGTGAGTGGCGATGACCTTCTCATATAACTGTAGACAAGAAAGGAACTTTCCCAAAAATCTTGAACTAATCCTTTTTCTTAGATGTGCTCTGAATTAATTATATTACTATGTGGTGATAAATGGATGATCTGTCATCTGCATTTCACTGAAAACAGCAGTTTAATTGCGATAATATATTAATTTAAAAAAAAAAAAAAAAAAAGAAAGAAAAATATCTGCTAATTATCTATCCGTGACTGTCATATGCCGTACATGTGAAAGTAACATTAAAGTTACTTTAACTTGCCTCTCTTTCACAATAAAGCATCTCTTGATTAGTATGTTAGTGAACGAGTGAGCTTTTAACTTCCTGTTTCTCTGTGAACATCACAGGCAGCAGTAAACATGATGTGACACATAATACATGCTTAACATTAAACTAAAAACAACACATTTTCCACTAAACCCGATCAATGTCCTTGTGTTACGTAATTATATGACAAAACTAGAGGAAAAAAATGACTTATGTGTTTCAAAATGTGACTAAAACTAAATGAGAAGCACTGGGACCTGAACCCATCAGTCTGAGACAGTGACAAGTATGACAGACCTGTCCCTCTTTCTGCCTTTACGTTGAAATTTCTCAAGTTTTGCAGTGCAACAGTGCCCCCTTTTGGCCCTGAGTGGTACTACAAACTGCTACCGATCGATGTCGCTCTTACAAGCCCATAAACAAACACACAAACACATGCTAAACAGCACGCACTGAACATGCAGCCTGGCCTAACTCTGCTTCACACACACACATACCCACACACACACACACACAAAAACATCACCCCAAACACACACACACACATTGTATTATTCTTGTTCTCAGGGAAGAACAGGAGGTTATTGGGATTCTCCTCATGCCTCTTCTCGATCCAGCTGCCGCCTCCCTGCTTCCCTCTCCTCTCTGCATCTTGTGTTCTCTCTCTCTCCTCTGTTTTGCCTCTAGGTCTTTCTTACTTTCTTTCTCTCCATTCATGTCATATTCTTGTCTCTCTCCTCACAGTTCTCTGGGTATTGATCTCTCAATCTCTCTCCTGTTCTTTACTGCATCACACTTCATGCCTGGCCTTCTGCCACTTACTTTACAGATGTTACTTCCTGAACGACTGATTGTGTCTTTGCCGAGACTTGTTGATATCAGTAAAACGGCATCAGTGTTGGCCTTTGTTTCTACTGATGGATGCATCATTTCTCTTTGCTTTCTTTCCCCTCTGGTTTTTAAGATAAAAGCAGTTGAGAGCTAAGAAATGTTGGGTACTCTTTCAGTTCTGAGAAGAAATAATACAGTTTTTCACGTAGATATTGTTGTCGGGGTCTGCCATTGGTAAATAGAGCAATGGTGATTGTAAAGATAATGTCATTAAGTCATGTCCAGACGGTTGATCCCCTTTCTTATCACAGCAGATGATATAAAGGCTACAGGGACATATCACTCATGAAAAAGGAGGTAAACTGGTGCTCAGATAATGATACAATGTCAGATCTTGAATGTTCTCTTAAAACTGTCAAACAGAAACATGGCTGTCAGATGGGAAGCATTATGCAGCAAAATCACATCAGCGAGGAAACAAGGGAAATATCTGATTTCCTGTCAATGACCGGGCCGATAAACACTCAAAGTTCAGCCAGGGCCAACTTTTCCCTCAGCTGACCAGCTTGTTAACATCTACACACTGACCAATATTTCCTGGCTGCTCAGCTGAAAAGGAAATGAACAGACTTCCTGTGCCTTATCGATTGTGTGGCGCACAGTCTAAACACACTGTTACACTTTCTCCATTTCCTCTCTGTCTTTCTGTCATCTGGCCTCTGCCTCCTGTGTGTTTTTTTTTGGTTTTGTTTTTCTTTTCTTTTTTCTTTTTTCTTTTTTTTTTTTTGTCCTTTTTTACATTATTCTCTGTGCATGACTTCACCAATATCTCTTTTGCAGCTGAACCAGACAAGTCACTAGATGCACTTCAGTGCCCGTTGTGTTTTCTGACATCAACAGCCTCATTTCATTGCACCGGCGGTGCCATCATAGACAGAAATCCCATCGTCTGTGACTGGACCATCGCCTAGCAACCACATTCCAGGAAGTGAAGAGCAGACCATCTGATGCTTTAAAAAGTTGTGGCCAGTCTTAGTGTTTCAACTATCTGAGATATGTTTCCGCCACACCCACTATGTGAGACAGAAACTGGACACTGTCTAGCACTAAGCCAGCAACATTAGATATCACTTCTGATATCTGCCATACAAGAACTATTTATAAATGCTTAGTTCCTCTTCCAGTGTATGTCACAGAGCAGAATTATATGCATGCATGCTTACTAAGCAGCCAACAGCACTTATACGTGTAGAAGGTAGGGTTGTGCCTGTCTGTAGCTGCCGCCAGAACAACAACACGAAAGGTAAATTTGTATGAAAACCACAACTTCAAGGTTGCAAAGTGAGAGGAGTTATTACTGTTGTCATCCAGTTTCTCCATATACAGTGGAAGCTGGAGCACTTCGAACAAAGCTGTGTACATGAAAACCAAAGTGCAGAAGTTAACTTCATCTCCCGCGATGCATTTTGATATAAAACATTGATTTTAAAATGTACATTTGTTCACTTCTAACAGTGAATAGAAGCTGAAGTTATTCAATCACCAAAAGCTGGGTCAGGTTCTGGGTGTTTTTTAAATTACATCATTATCTATGTTATTTAACTCCTGAAAAGACGCAGCATGTTGTATCTGCTGCAGCGTCCGACTGGCTCCTTCTTCCCAGCAAAGGCAACTGAGGAAAACAAAAAACATACATCTAAGGTTCAACGCGCATCGTCAGGAACCACTGGATGATCTCAAATCGCGTTCATGATTTTCTCATGCCAGGAAATAATCATCACGGTCATCAGGCTAGTCAGAGTTCACGTCAGTCAGCGAATACGAAGGTCTGAGCTTTAATCCACCTCTGTTCACACCCTCCACCTCCTCCTCTCTCCCGCTCACATCATTGTCATGTCTCTCTCTCTTTACCTCTCTTCGACTAGCTTGTTACATGATTGTGCATCCCATAACTGTCTCTCCTTGTCACCATCACATTATTTCTGCATAATTTTTATTTTCTTCACCTCTCCAAAGCACCGTGTTTTTGCTGCAGGCAGGAAGTATTGCACTAAGCTGCTGAACATGTTAAATGTGTCCTAGTTCTCTCTCTCTCTCTCTCTCTCTCTCTGGCTATTTCACACCTGGCTGCTTCCTTCTAATATCTCCCAACTCCCAATGCTATACTACACAACAGTCATTAATTGGGAGGAGAGGGAAATCATATTCTCTCACCAGTAAAAAAGAAAAAAAAAAACTGTGTTGTGTTGCAGACTGAGAGACTGTGCCTGAGTTAATATCTGCTGTGCTGCCTGCAGCTGTAGCGATAACCTCCGCTTTATAGAACATTAAACTGTAATATTTTCATTTTTCCTGTAAAGTAAAACCAAACTGAAGCAATGAAAATGGCTTGACTGTCACGTATGTAACTTTTTGGTGTCGTCCTGACACTTTACCAGTTTGCAGCAACAGGTTTCAAGCAAGTCTGAGTCAGTTAAAGTGTATAATACATCGTGTATTAACAATATATTAACTGACACAATGCATGTTCCCTATTGTTTCTGTATCTTCCTGCTCTGCTCTGTCCTACGTCTACTTTACTTCAGGGATTTGACCTCATTTCCCGTTTCCCCTTCTCTTCTTTGCATCTCCATCATATATTATCCATCTTTTTTGCCGTTCTTCTCCATCCACATCTCTCTGCTGCTTCAGTCTGACTGAGACTTTTTTTTATTTGTCCAGTACACTTCATAACTGCCTTGACAAGTCTCGTATTGATTGCGCTTGCAGATTAGAATTGATTTTTCTCTGCCCTGTATTTTCCTTTCTGTTCGGTTCTTCCCGGTATGATGAGCACTTCTCAGTGTCCATTCATCAAAATGACATTTTGGACATTTAGCAGTGGGAATTAAAAACAAACAAACAAACAAACAAAAAAAAAATAGATAAATAAAATGAAATGAAATAAGTGAAGGACAAATCAGAGCAAGAATGTAGATGGAGGAGTTCATTCAAATTATATATTCAGTAAAGATTGTTGTGTTTTTTCATTGGTTTTCCAGAGACTAAGACCTCCCCCATACCGTCCTCCAATGCACCACAAAAGGCTGAACCTCCAGTGGGCAGGGCTGCCAGGCTCCTCACATTTTTCTCCCCTTTGCTGTTAGGAATGCTGCTGCTGTTCATGTGGTGAGTGAGCACACACACACACACGAACACACCCCTCCTGTAATAAGTTTACAACTACCTCATCACTGAATTGATCCTGAACCCATTCAGCCCTATATCGGCAAATTGATGCATATCTATCGATGTCAAGAGCATGGTTAATAGAACAAGAGCAACAACATTAGGCTGAGTTTGTTTTATAACCCAGCTGTTGGAGGGGTCTTCAGATTTTCCTGCAGAGGCAAGAACCCGAAGGGATTGAAATCAAATCCAATTCAAAACGGTCTCATTTCATTAATTTCAAAGGTTTTATATAACAAATCATGCTGCAACAGCACATATCCTGTTGAAGATGCATGTGTTGAGCAGCAATGTTACATATGAAGTGTAAACGGAATTTTTTTTTTTTTTTTTTTGCAGCCAGTTCAACTAAAGAGAAACACTGACACAAAGCCCTGTAATAAACCAACAACACTTTCACCAAAGGACACTGAGCATAACTGTACAAGAACCACTAACTACTGCAGAGTGAACCCAGTCAGGTTCAGATTAATATGGCAACGGCATATTCATGTCAGTGTCCCTAAAACAGCACCTGCTTATCTTCAAATCTGCCAATAGACTGACAGACAGACAGACAGACAGACAGATAGATAAATAGATGTATAGATAACAAGACGCCTAATTTGTGCTTCTGTCTCTTTCTCCAGATTTACACGTCTTATTCCTGAAGGAAGATGAGGAGTGAGAGGAGGAAGAGGGTGGTCTTTTTTCTATTTTGCACATGTTCCAAGGATACAGTGCATTGATCATTTCTGTCCATCACACAGTTACTCACCAACATTACTCAGACATTAAGTCAGACGATGATAATGCGACTCAGCATTTATTGATCAAATGGTGACAAAGAAAATCTTCAGAAGAACCTCTCAAACTGGCATCGTCATCATCATCACTACCACCACCACTGAAAACAGCAGGAGAAGCAACAGGAGCAGTAACAGCAGCAGCGACAGCAGCACCACTAGTCTTATACTTCCCTCTGGTGGCTCTGATGAGCCACTGCAGACTGATTTGTTTTGGAAGACGACAGTTTGGATGAATCTCCTTCAAGAAATTCAACTCCTAGGATTAGAAAAGAAAACCTCCTCATTACTTGCTCTTTTTTTTTTTTTTTTCATTATTATTATTATTGATCACTTAATAGTCTTAATTTTAATTTTCTTCTAAAACCATAGCACCACACAGACAAACACACACACACACACGTGAAGCATGTGTGTTTGTATGTATGGTTAACATAGCAGTCCCCATACAGCTAAATCATCATGCCAAAGACCCCCCCCAAACGAAAAGGTTCCCAAACAGTTCATAGAGCTTCCTGAAGTTTGTGCCTGCCTTTGTCTAGAAAGTTTGCGTGTATGTGCGTGTGTGTGTGTGTATGTGTGTGTGCGCGCGTGTGTGTGTGTGTGTGTGTGTGTGTGTGTGTGTGTGTGTGTGTGCGCACAACACCTTATCATCACCAACTGAAACATTGTGGGAATCAGACTTGGGATGAACCTGAGGAACCCTGCAGCTCCTGTTTGTGTAAACCAACCATAGAACAAAGATGCCACAAAAGTATTCAATCAAACTCTGAATCTGTTCGCCTCCAATGACTGACTCCAAATGACGGAGCGTTTTTCAGTATGATGAGGACAAAAACTTTGAAGAGTTCAGTAACGGTAGTCTGGCTTATGTAGACAATTGGCTTTACATTCTGCTTTCAGCACCTGGTGAGGAGGACCTGGATTGTAAAAAAAAAAAAAAGAAAACACAGACTGAACAATTTGCCCACCCATTTTTTTTCGTTTCTTTTCTTTTCTTTTGTAACGACAGCAACAAAGTTGGTTATTGAAACATTACCATGAGCTATGTTGGTTTTCCATTCTGCTCTATGCTGTAAATTACGATAACACCAAACTGTTTGCTTTCCAAATTCTGATGCCTCTACAAACATAAAGAAAATGTCTTTTTGCAGTTTACATTTCAGTAGCCAATATCACCAGTTAATATTATGTTATTCAAAGGAATTGTTGTGTTTTGTTGTTTTTTTTTTTTTTTTTTTTAATTTTATGGACAAATAATAAAAACACACATATAGGACTTTTTTTTTTTTTTTTTCTTCTTCTTCTTTTTACAGACATTCATAATGGCTTAATTCTCCTTGATCCTATTTTGTAAACTATGATATGTAACTTTAACATTGAACAAAAAGTTTATTATTTAATAATAATAATAATAATGTATGTATTAGCAGTAGAATGTCGTAACCTGTACCTGGGGTCTTTTTTATAGATGTATATACAATGACAGGTTTCAACCATTAAATGTGACCATTTCACAATGAATGATGACACTTTGGCTTCGTACTCATTTTGCCTTTCGAAGACTGAGAACAAAATGTACATAAATAGATCTGAAAAACCACTTTTCAAAAACCAGACTGGCCTAAATACACAGCTGCAGTAAGTTTTCAGTAATAACAGTGACAACACACCTCTGGCCTCTCACATCCCACACGCTTCAATTCAACTTTTCCAGATCAATACTTGTGACCTTGCAGAAAGCATTTTGTCACTCAGTGAGGCCGGGACACAGAAGCATTGGCATTACATCAATGAGGAGATGAGTGAATACAGATTCTATATCTGTGACTGTTTGGGCGGAATTCATCATTCGCTTTTATCCTCCTTTCTTTTTCTTTACGCAGTCGGTTAACACAGGGGAGTCATTTCATGTCTTTTTAAAAGCATTTTTATAATATAATGTGCTTCGACGCGCCATACTGAGCACACGGATGGTAACTTGTGCATTTATTAAATGAAATTAAAAATAAGCATAAAGACTTAAAATACTGTGGCAGAAGTTATAGGCGACTGTAATATATTCCTCATGATCAAACAGAGCTATAATTTCAAAGACTCCTACCAGTAGTTAGCTAGTTCTTAGTGGTTTGTCTTTAGTTTCTCTACCACAAGTGTGTCTAAAATCTCTCCTCCCTCTCTTTAATTTGTCTCCTCTCCATCTCCAGCTCTCTTCCTTTCATTATTCTGACAAGTTCTGGCAGGCCGATCTGGAGACCAAGGACAAGTCAATACACCATCTAACAACTGTCAGCTGGAGTCCTGTGTGTGTGTGTGTGTGTGTGTGTGTGTTTGTGTGCCTGCCTGCTTGGGCGTTGCATTCATTACACTTTCCTTCCTTGCTTGTTCTTTTTCAAACGGAGCTGTCGATGAGAACACAATTAATATTTATAATGACCGGGTGGCATGTGAAGAATGGAGGTAAAAGGGTCACAGCAGAAGAGGAAGAAGGAAGAGTGAGGAGCAGTAAACAGTCCGGAAAAAAAAAAATCAGGTCTTTTTTTTTTTTTTTTTTTTGCACTTGTGATTTAATAAAGAAGTGTCAGGAAGTATTCTTAGAAGCTGATATTTGAACTGAACTTTACGTAAGTGGCAGTTGAAGTGTTCAGCCATGCTCTCTTTGTCTGCAATGACAATGTGATCCACATTAAATTCAAGTATATAGGAAAGTGTGTGTGTGTGTGTGTGTGTGTGTGTGGATACACCATCCAGGCTTTGTCAGATCCAGGAGCCTTGCTCTGCTCTAATGACTGCTTTGACCTTTCCCTGATGACTGGCTGAATGACACCATCTCTGCCTCCCTCTCACTTCTTTGAACACTCAGCGTGTTGCCTCAGTCTCTCTGTATGGCTCTTTGTGTCTGTCTCTCTCGACCTAAAATCTCATTTTCTATTGCTTTATCTTTTGCTTTTAAAAAAAAAAAATCTCTCTCTCACGGTTTTTTAATTTCCTCTTTTCCTCCTATTTCCAGTATCTCAATGCACTTTTAATTAAAAAAAAAAAGAAAAAAATCTAATGACTTTCCTGAATTTTCTTCCTGGTGTCATTTCACTACTTTATTTTATTATGTTTTTTTTTTTTTACATTATATTAAAGTAATATGTACATTCCATCCAATCTGCCAAAACACTGAATGAAATTGTGTTTTTGTTGGGCAACAATATGTTGTTTCCTGGCTTCTTTTGCTTGTTTGTTGGTTTTCTTTTGTTTTTGTTTTTTTTTTTTTTTTTTTTTGGAGGGTGTAGGGTGAGTGTGTTTTGGTGAACTAATGAAGAAGCATTTCTGATTCTTCCAATACTTCCAGGCCGTCTTCCTCGGTCAAACTTAAAACCGTGTGTTTGACCACTAGGGAGCAGCAGAGACAACCTGCTTCACTGTTCACTGTCTGTGGTGCTGAAACGTTTAAATACGTCAAATATGTCACCGTGTCTCTCTCCAAGGTGCTGAGTGATTCTGACACATGGTATACACCGCTTCATGCCTCCTCTATCCACATGTGAAGACCATCGTCAAAATGGACAGTCCATCATCACTGCTGCCATCCTGCCTTTTGTCCTGTGCAGGAGGAAACTGTAGATTTGATTTCTTATCTCCTCTTCTTGTCTTTTATCATACTTGTTGGCATGTCATAGATTGTGAGCGGTGAATGTTTAAGTTAGTTTAGTGAAGCTTGAAATGGTAAAATGGGTCTTGAAAGGACAGGAAATGGAGACACATCTGTAGAGATTTTCTAGTGAGTTCAGAAATACTCTGCTCAGCCATGTGACTAAAAATCATTCAAATCACAAAACCATTCCACCAACTGCTTGTCGACTTAAAACACAACAGGACGTCTTCGTTCTTAGGCACTGATTTCCACGATGAACTGAAATCCTTGGCTGATGGTGACATTTGACACAATTACTTCTAAAACAGTGGTGCGCTGACGTCGTCTCAGTCTCCAACCTGTAGCAATTTATGTCACTGGTTTGAAGGAGTGAGGTTTAAGATGAGAAACTGGGAAACTGAACAATATGACCCAGAGCATTTCCACATAGGATTGTGTTTTGTAAGTTTTCACCGCCAGCAGGCAGTTCTTTCAAATCGCTAAGAAACTGTGAATTATCCAGCTCCTCTCCAATAAATCAGGACTCATGCAGCACTGTGTGGTTGAAACCACACAGACATGGAGAAAATGGGGACGACTACCTACTGAAATACAGTAAGCTTCATTAAACAGATTCCGCTAACAGGGATTAATCTTGTCGGCACAGATATGATCTCGAATATTTAATAGAGAGATTGTTAAAATTTAATTTTAGATGAATGGTCAAATTTAAATTTATTGCATGACGAGTTTGAAGTGAAACACCTATTTAAAAACCAGCCACTCAGCAGGTTTAGCTAATTTGAAATATAACAGGGTTCACTGGGATTGTTCTACCTGTCACAGTCAGCAGTAAAGTCATAAATACTCTAACTGTGACTTGTGGCTAAATCAGAGACATGATAGATATTAAATCATGAAACAATCAGTCTAAATTATTATGAAAGCACTGAATCCGTACGGACAACAGACAATGAGTTACACTGATAATGTTTAACACCAGTCATGTCCTGTAATGAAATAATAGACATAATAAAACACAACCACACAGCAGAACAGTGGACAAACAGGGTGTTTGACTGTATCAGACTGTATCAGGTTCATCTCCTTCAAATCATCACTGGACATATCACATTATGGTGAATACTGAAAAATTGGAAAATATTATTGGAAATATATTATATTGGAAATATTATATTGGCTGATATTGACATTTAAGATTTTGATATTGATTTAAGTTGGAAATACATTAATTACAGTTTCTCAAGAGGAAGAAGTTTGACCTCTTGATTTGTGGGAAATAAAACTGTTTCTCTTTCACTTGCTCACTTGCTTTTTTTTTTTTTTTTTTGGGGGGGATTCGTTATTCTTCATGTGAAATGGACAAAACTGTGTGTAATCTGTGTGAGATCACATCAGATCACGGCGTCCACCTGATCTTTGCGCTGCTGTGGCGGTGCCTCACCTGGCTGTACCTCTCTCCTTGGCCACTAGGTGGCAGCAGGTGGCGCCGTCCACGGTTCACACCGCCACTAAACACAGCAGAGGAAGAGTGGACGATCTCCAGCGCAGAGCAATGGGGTGAGTATCTCTACATGTATTAATTAGTCGCTGCGAAATCCCAATAATAATAATAATAATAATAAAAAACACAGAAATGAGCCAACCTGCAGTTGGACCATGTGTTGTAGGTTGAGGCGCACGCTGTCGTGTGGTGGAATACAGCGGTGTTAGCACAGCTAACCGCCCACAGCTAACAGCTGCTGTCCGCCCACACAAAGCAGCATCTCTCGCTGTCACTGTTAGCCACTTAGCTCCTCGTTAGCCGTCATCGCCATGGGTGTTAGTATCGGTATGATAGCCATTAACAAACATGTCTTTGTTGTTGTTGTTGTTGTTGTTGTTAATAATAATATATAAACGCTCGGTTATGAATGTGTTACTGTCAGACTAAAACAAATGGCGCTAACCGCAGTCAGCTGACGTCCCAACAACAGGCGGCTGCAGCAGGTGATAAACACAAGCAGCTACTGAAACGGAACAATCCGCAGCGGGACGTTTGTTTGTTTTTTTTTTTTTTTTTTCCTCCAGGACATAAAAATCTGGTGACGATGGGATGGTTTCAGACTGATTGCTTCTCGCGTCTGTCCTACATTTCACCCAGTTGCGTGTGACACAAAGCCCCACAGTGAAAACGTGAAACGATCCTCAGGAGGAAGTGATGTAACGGACACGTTGTCTCAGACACGAGCCACTGCTGCTCAGTCAACTTAACGAGGATGCAGAGATAACCTCCAGACCCTGGACCCTGCTGTGTAATGGCTGGCCAGCGCACAGAGCCACAGATCCCGGATCAGTGACACCGGTTTTGTGTCAGTGTCAGTGATGGAGATAGCGTCACTCTCCTCTCTGGCTTTATGAGGTTTCATTTACACGTCATCGTGATGCTCGTGACCTGTCACTCATGTCATCTGTTGATGATTGACACCACTTTCCTGTAACACTTTGACACTCGGTCCAAACCTCCAGACAGTTGGTGGAGCACCGTGGTAGATAGTGAACATCTGCGCACTGTCCACTGTGATGTGGCCTCGTCAATTAAAACAGTGGATGTGATGCATCTCTTTATATTTCACAACACTGTCCTGATGTTACCTGTCTGCACTTGTCTTGTAAGTTAGCGCCATCTTGTGGTGACACCAGACCACTTCCTCCTCTAGTAAAGTGTTGTCATTTATCATTAATCATTTATTCATCCATTCGTCTGTGTTAACTTTGCATCTGCACATTGAGGATATTTAAAACGTGACTTAGCTGTAATTAGCTGTGTAGGTGTACTCAGCCTCCACAGGTCTGACATCAGTTATATGATATTCCATGAACTATTATACACACCTGGGTTAAAAGCGCTTTTCACATTAGAACATTTGTTCTTGTGATAAGAGGCAGCAGCGGTAGGTGTTTTATACTTCGGTCAACATGTGTGATGAGTTTATGGTTGAGGGATGTCGATGCAGTAAAGTGCAAAGAGTTTGTGAATCGTGACACTTCCTCAGCCTGAAAAATCTGGATCCACTTTTGTCTCTAATGAAGGAAACAGCTGAATGTTAGAGCGTGGTTTTAAAGCAGCAACGGCCATTGAAACCTAATTGGGTATTCAGTTGTTATGCTCCAAACAGAACGTTATACAGAGGTACAGATTAAATTATGTAGAACTGTTTGGCTGTTTTAACCACACTCATTTTGTTTTCTCCACTTTCACTAACCCTCACTCTCTCTCTCTCTCTGTCTCTCCCTCTTCAGTCTACCTGAATCTTGCTGACCTTCAGCGTCGACTGGCCCCAGCCATCTGTCAACATGCAAGGGTTCTACTCCAAGCTCGACTCCTCCCCCTCCTTGTCCCCGTTGCTGGGGGTGGGTTCTGGGAGAGACGGAGCTCCCGTTCCTCTCAGCCTGGCCGTGGAGACGGAGAAAGCTCAGGCTCTCCTGCAAACGTTCAGCTCCGCCTCCCTGTTGGCGTCTGCGGGACTTGGCGTGTTCTGCGTGGTGGCCGACCACGCTCTCCAGCTGTCAGTCATCCAGCACCACCTGTGGCTGCGTGCAGCCCTGGACAATGCCACACATGGATTAGTGGGACTGTGGTCGTGGGCGGTTGTTATTGGACTGAGGAAAAGGAGCGATCTGTATGAGGTGCTGCTGGCCGGTCTTCTGGCTTCAATCATAGACCTGGACCACTTCTACATGGCTGGATCCCTGTCGCTCAAGGTAAGTGGTAACTGTAGTGTAAGAACTTGCACATATATTTTGCATATTTTTTCGAATTTTCCTGTAAATTTATTACAACTTAACAAGTGCGATCAGGTGCTTTCAGTCTCCTGTTATTATCCTTAAATTACTTGTATGTAGCTTCTACAGAGATGTGAAAATTGTCACAAACATTTAGGAGAAAACATTTTTTTCTAAAGTTTAGAAGTTTTTCTACAGTTTATTCAAAGAGAAAAACCCTCAGCATTTATTTTCAACATCGTTGATGATGCAAAGGTCAGAGCAGTCTAAGGTTTAAAAACTGCGTCTAGTTCATTTATAAAGTGGTTACTTGTTAAATTGTTTATGTGGTGAACAAGTGCCTTCACAAATCTGATGGAACCGGAGTGAAGTTCTGATGAGTCTCAGCGATGTCACATGTCATGTGATGTTTCCTCCCAGGCTGCCGTGTCTCTGCCTCAGCGTCCTCCTCTCCACTGTTCGTCCCTCATCCCCGTGCTGTGTCTCTCGCTCCGCTTCCTCATGTGGATCGGACGCCTCAAAGACGCGTGGTGCTCCTTGCCGTGGATGCTTTTCATTTCCATAGCGACGCACCACATCCGGGATGCCGTGCGACACGGCCTGTGGGTTTGCCCGTTCGGCAACACGGCGCCCATCCCCTACTGGCTGTACGTCAGCACCACGGCGACGCTTCCTCACCTGTGCTCAGTGCTCATGTATCTGACAGGAACCAGGGATGTGATCTCCACCAAACACGGGGTGGCCATCGACGTTTAGACGCCAGCGCCGGGCTCTAATGAGCTGGGACGGATCACCGTTGGGGAGAGAAGGTTTTATGCTGTTTGAAACAACTTCGACATACTTGAAATTACTGTAGAAAACATTTATCACTCGAGATGGATTTCAAACTTGGTTTCTCAGTCTAGGTGTAGAGGAAGCTGATGAAAGGATTCAGTATCTTTCTGATTTGTTGCCGTTCATTAGGATAAAGACACTGTCACAGTATGATCATGGGAAACTAAAAAAAATGTCTAAACATCAACACAATCATAAGTTCACTTCTCAGAAAGAAAATGACCCAGTGTGAGTGTCAATTGTTTGTTTTTGAAAATATCCAGAAAGTGATGTTGATCTCTTAGTAACTGTCTTAATGTATCGGGAAGGACCCTTTAAAGCTTTAGAGTCTCACCTATCTGCTGTTTGCTTATCTCCCCCATCCCAAATAAGAGACACAAGAGCTGATAGTCACATGGTCACATCTTCTATCTCACCACCTTAAACACTGTCCTCCCCGTCCTAAGACACTCAAGGAAAACTCGACCAAAGTTCAACCACAGGCTTACGACACTAACACAGTGTGAACAGTGTCACCCTCAGTGCACCCACCAGTTTGTAACCACTGTTATTCACTGTGCATTTCGAGCGGTTCGTCTGCCATAGGAATGAAACACAACGTGTCGTAGACTGATACGTAAACCACCAATCGCCACACTGGTTGTTTTACCACACCACACATGCACATCTGTGCCAGAAAAGTGCCAAACATGACAGTTGTTCAGATGGATGATGACCGTCTGATCTGACGTTTGTTTCTAAAATCGATCAATGATGTCATTTAGTTAACGACACCTCCCCAACCCTAAAGTTACCGGTTTCGGGTTCCATCTGTAAAGCACCGCGTCTGTTTGTTGTGCCTGTTGGATAAAAAGTATCAGTATTGTGTTTTTGATTAAGACGTATTGTCGTGCAGATGCTGCGCCAGCAGCCAGGAAACTGGAGGCGTTGTGTTATGTGCATTTACAGATGTGGCTCAGTTGTTGCAGGAAAAGCAGAGAACGACGGCTGATCTTGAATCCTCGTGTAAAATTTGGAAACGTTCAACTGAAGCTACTGTAGACAGGCTGCTTGCGCAGCTTTTGAAAGTCTTAAAAAGTAGACACTTTTACCTTGAAAAGTCTGGAATTATGTGTGAAAGTCTTAATAATGTATGGAAAAAAAAGTTTCTCTTATAATTCAATTTTAAATATGCTCAATGGCACATGATCTTGTAAAATAATAAATGCTTTAAGGAAAAGCAGATTTAAACGTTTTGAATTCTCTACCTGGTCATGTAACGATATTAAACCATCCTTGCTGATATCCAATCAAAGAACGCGTAGAATTAAGGATTAATAAAACTGGCTCACGTTGTCTTCTGACCAGTCTGAGTGGACATAGTCACACACGTAGCCCAGTTCTATCAGCAGACATGAGTCGCTGCTCGTTCTCAAACTTACGGCTCCAACACCCGAAGTCTAAAAACTGGATTGCACCTTGATCCTAAGTCCAACACAAAAGAATATTGCAAATTTTGTGCTAAAAACATAGACATTGCCAGCACAGGTGAGGCAACACTGGTGAAACCATCTCCATCTGGCTGCTGGTGCACTGAGATCAACGTATTTATTCATTCATACTTTGACTAAAAATGAACTTTTCTACTAAACACAACAGGTAGAGTCTCGAGCAAAAGAATAAGCAGCAAGTATAAAAGTACATAAAAGCAAGACGTTGGGGAAAACAATACCGGTTTTGAAAAAAAGTCTGGAATTTTTATTCGGAAAAATGGCAAACACCCTGCGGACTGACATGAAGCTTGTAAATTTAGCTCAAACGTTCAAGGGAATGATTTGTGTGAGTGGGTAATACCTTCATATTATGCGTTTATAGGCAAACAAACATTCACTGGCTGCGTTTTGTCCCATGGAAGTTTTTATTATGCTGCTCTACTTCTGTAACAATCAATGCAGTACATTGGACTTGTTGACTTTTCATACGGACTCTGGACTCTATTGTAAAAATGATCATTAATATATTTCACTCAGCAGGTAAAGTCTGGACACTGTTTAGATGTGGACTTATTACACACGTTTCTAATAAGATAAAATAATGATAATATTAATGATAATGTGTCACAGTGGAGTGGATTTAATGGGTTTTAGAGGTTTGTATTATTTGAATGTAATTGAGGTGATTTCTGTAAAAAAAAAAAAAAAAAATAAGGGATGTCGGACTCGTTTTATGGTTTCAGAATTTTTTCTTCAGTGTCGGGCTCAACAAACGCAGTTTCCATCTGATTTTATTTCTTATTTTTCTCGTGAAGTTGGCGAGTGGTGGTTGCAGTGCAGGTTGTAGTGATGCTCGTTGTCCACAAGGTGGCTGCAGCGATTCGCAGTTCGCAGCCTCACATGATCAAGACTTTTGAATTTAATGTGAGAATTGAGCCGTGTTCTAAACAAAAAAAAAAAAAAAGGGGGGGGACTGGTATGGATGAGTTTCATTTAGAAATGTGTTTGAAATTGGGCTTTTTTAGGGTATTTAACTGGTTTTGTTTTTATTTATTTATGATTTTTTTTTTTATTTGCTACCATTGCACTATCGTCTGGATTGAAATAAGCTCGTGGTTGTTAAACGATTAATTGTGTAACGTTGGAATTATGTCAAAGTCCAAGCAGATGAAGACAGTGATAAAAGTTCATGACCTCGGTGAGTTAGAAAGAAGTAAAACTTGGTACTAATTTCTTTTACTGCTGCTCCTGTTTACAATGTAACCCTCATTATTGCATTATTATTTTGAATTTTGCACTTTTTATGTCTGAATTATGTTTTGTATTATTTGACTAATTTATGTTTTTAACACCAAGCCAGTATAGATAGTATAACATTTCATGTAGTCTTCTTTTTATCTCAATAAAATATATCCTGTACGAACTGGATCTGTCAGTGTGTGTGAATATGGAGATGAGATTTTAAATCATGTGATCAGTACCAGTGTTGTATAGTAAGGAAGTGATAATAGTTCACTACTGTACTTCAGTGTTTGGAAGTATCTGTTTCTTGTCTTTTTTTAAAAATTCCGTTAACTTTCACTTTTACTTCGCTACATTACCTTTTCCTCTGATCCATTTTCAACGTACAGCGATGAAAGTAAACGTGGTGTTTTCTCCAGCGCTCCGGTTCACGCCAAGTCAACCTGTGACTGTTTAGACCATCAACACCATGTCTGAGGGTTGATGGAGGCTCCATCCTAAAGGGTGGATGGATGGAGAAACTTCAACAATATTAATATCAAATGCAAATTTAAAAGTAAAAAAAAAGCTTGTTTAGTTCTGACTGACTTCTGTGTTTATTAACATGTACGTGTAGTTTTATTACTTAAGTACATTTAATTGTACATTACTTAAGTACAGTAAATACTAGATACTTTGAGACCTTTACTTGACTACGTTTACTAGCATTCTAGTCAGTAACTTGAACTTCTACAAGTCATTTTTTGGTCGAGTATCTGTACTTCTACCCTAATGTCTGTACTACTACTCTAGTGTCTGTACTATTACTCTAGTATCTGTACTTCTGCTCTATTGGGACGTTCAGCTGCTTTATAAACCACTGGTAAGATAACATGACTGACTAAAGACTCAGCTCACTGTCCTGTTTATTCACCGATGATTTGAAATGTGACGGTGTCACAGTAATGATGAATGCTCATCGGTCACAGTTGTTTGAAGGGAGAGCACAGAGACTAATTAGTCCCGCGTCCCATCTTCTTCCTCTCATTCATAAACAAAACGTGGCCTCACTGAGCTCAGTGTCAACATTCGATTACCGTGACCTCTCTCCAGTCACACTAATGAAACTTAATGCCTCACCGCCCTGTGATCAAGAACGGTGGCTGCTGCTCAGCACAAGTCAAGTCTCACTTCAGCTGCTACATGAGCACAGCAGGTTTCTTTTGAAGCCATTGTGCAGCCCTGTTGCTCCTAATTGGGAATATCCTGAATACAGCAGGAAGGAAGACGGAGCTGCCGGTCCTCTCAATGAAGTTATAAAAAATCAGTTTTCACTGCTTCTCTGTGCTGGAACTTTCACCGCTGCTCTCCTGTTGCTCTCCAGCGTTCTCCACAACCACACCCAAACAACACAAAGGACCCTTGTACATCAGTTGACTGGTAATTCACCTTTCAAGATTTCTCAGCAAATGTTTTCTCATCTACAAAGACATGGAAGTGGTCCACCTGACATCAGTGATGGTCAAGAGAACAATAGATTATTTCCAAACTGACCCTGAACATGCTAAAGGCATGTTGTTTCCCACATTGCAAACAATGTTTGTTTGCAGTGTGGGAAGTGGAAGCAGAATACAGAGGCGATTTCCTTCCAGTTGTACTTTTTGAAAGCGCCTTTCACAAAGACAACAAAAGACAGTCTGAGCATTTGGGATTCATCACACTGTCACAATCAGATGGTGGAAACTTTGCGAACAGAGGCTCCTGCGAGAAGCGAAGCGCTTCCGAGGACATTCTGTCGATGGCAGACTCAAACGTTAACAACACGGCAGAGAGTCTCTTATCAATGGATCGCTTGTTTTTGAGCGCTTGCGTTTTTCTGCGCGGTATTTAACATGTCTGGGAACAACATCGCATAATCACATCACCAACCACAGATGTTAGATGAGCTAACCATTAGATAGAGAGGAAGCGGGACAGTGAAGTCGAACGTGTGATGAAAACGCGTAAATAAAGAAGCCACAAGTGTGATAAAATAGTATTTATTTCACAAAAAACATACACAGACGGGGAAAAAAAAAAAAAAAAAAAACAGCTTATGATGATATCTGTCATACACATAAAGCAAAAAAAAAAAAAAAAATTAAAATATAATAATATGTACATCTGAGAATGGACGCCTGAGAGTAATATGAACTAAAACCAACAGGCTCCCATCTGCTATCACATACTGCAGAGGAACAAAACAGAGACAATACCACAAAAACAGAGAGAACACGGCTGAAGTGACAGAAAGTGAGAGTCAATAGTTACACACTGTACAGAAAGAAAACGTGTCACTTAGAATGCGAATAAGCAACCGTCAGTTATACTGCACGTTACCCATATCGATGTGGTGCGTGTATACTTGTCTATATGTGATCCGATTTGAAAATATAAATGAAATATTCTGGAGCAGTCTTTGACGTGGACACGTTTCAGACTTTTATTTTCAACTGGAAAAATGTTTCGTTTCATTACCTGAAACGCAGCAGTCATGACAACACCGTGTGTGTGTGCGTGTGTGTGTGTGTGCGTAGTTCTGCTGTAAAAAGCAGCTGATGGGAGTATAAAAGTCACAGCTGCAAGTGAATGGCCCGTTTATTACACTGATTAAGGTCACTTCAGCCAAACCTTGAAGGACTATAAAGACATAAAAAAAATGATTTAACCGTCCAGATGTAAAAGGAATTGACGAGCGGTGAAAGAAATTATTGGTGAGATTAAGATTTAAGGACACTTACATTCGTTCAGCACTCAAATCCAGTTTAGGAGAACGAAGCGAACCTGTTTAATGTAGAATTTTAGGTTTAGTTATTAAGAATATTTGGCAGCATACAGATTTGTGTCGATCACACAGGCTCATTTAACTTTATGGACCTTGTACCCATCTGATAAATCGTTTCTCTACGAACGTTTTGTTTTTTCTCCCCTCTCAAAGTCAAACATCAACTTTCTGTCAAAGGTCATTTTCGAAGCGGGACAAAATCATTTTGCGGTTCATCTGATTTGTAAAGAAACGTAACAAAACAAAACACTAAAAGAAATGCAGGTTGAATAAAGATGAATTCAGTAAAAACATTGTCCATACAGTAATCGTACAGTAACACAGCTTCATATAACTGGGGAGGAAAGACACAATAAACGACAGTGGGCAGCTTCTGCAGACATGGATTATCCTCAGTTAATAACTCCTTTTCAGTGGGAATCTCCCTTCAGTCACATGAGGATTTTTGCATTGTAATGTTATCTAGAAACCTCAGAACGAGGATCATTTGAGGACTGACTCAACACTATTTATCACCATTGTTTTGATTAGATTCCGAGTCCATTGTCCCTAATGGATTCGGTATCGGCCTATGATATTTCATTTGGAGAAAAGCTACAAATTGATGATCCAAACTATAGAAAACATCGGCGCAAAAAAATGAGTCTGTGGGGTCTCGCTCAACTGCGACAAATAAAACAAAGTGTCAAACTGGTACTGATGGCTAATCTGTCTGTTTAATTAACACAAGTCTGAGTTAAAACCATGTCTGTGAAACTATCCCAAAGAACGCTTTCTTTTTTTTTTTTTTTCTCTACATATAAACATCATTTATAACATACATATGCCTTTTTTTTTTTTTAAAAGTGTGATATACAATAATATACAAAAAAAAAAAAAAAGCTTCAACTGGATTCATGCATAATACGTGGAGCTAGCTTGAGAGAACATACAGTCAACAGTTCAACTAACCTTGTATTTGTGATAAAAAAAAAAAAAACAAACTACACAGTCAGTCAGTCGATCGATCGATCGATCGATCAATCAACTGGTCGATAACTACACAGCTTTGGATCAACAGAATGTAACAACCAGACCAACAGAAACAAAGGAAGAAAGAAACGTTTGCCCTCTCACTTCCATCTTTAGCCAGGACACAAGGTTTTGTAGGAGCAGCAGAACTCAACCAGCTACACTGTACTGTACGGGAGGTATATGGGCCTTTTCCTACTGTTGAGCACTGGCCACCCACAAATCATTCATCTTTCCACGGTGGGGTTTTGCGACACACGAGTGCAGTGAGCGAGTCGCTCTTGTCAAGTCGTCACGTTTGTGCTCGTCTCGCGTCACACCCACCGACAGACACGCTCAAATTCACCTGCTTTACACACCACTATCAACCGGCTAAAATGGCGCCGGGTGAAAGCTTGACTGGTTAAAAGAAAAAAAAAAAAAAACAGCCTTCTGATTGGTCAGTCACAGATACAATGATCTTCTTGCCATGTAAAGTCGAACTAGTACAATCACTATGTTGAGCTACACTGTGACTGATTCGTGTCGATGCCTCCTTCTACCTGCCACCTCAGCAAACCTCCTCATCAACATTCATTCATTCTGATTTACTATAGTATAAAACTACTGGTGTGTGATATACATGGACATGTGCTACTGACTGTTTCCATAGTAACCACCCACAAACCATTTCATGGTCTGGTTTGGTTCCTGGTGATGCAGTGACGTAGCAGTGACGTAGCAGTGACGGTGAGAGTTGTTGTTTTAGTGCCACTGAAAATCTGTTTCTCACCACTGTGCGCTGACCCGGTGACCCGACTTCTTTAATGTTGCAACACATGCCACATGCTGAGACAATGAGACAATCAATCCACTGATCGGATGTTTTTTCATGTATCGATCAACAAAGTTCCAAATGTTTGACGGTTCGGGGTTTTTTCCAGATGTGATAATTTGATTTTTTTTTTACCTTTTTGTTTCAAATTGAATATGGCTGAATATGACAAAACGTGTTTGGACACTTAACGACCGACATGAGAGAGAATATTCAGCGGCTCTCTTCATCTTCATTTTCCAACCTGACTTGAGGAAGAGGTTTTTTTTTTTTTTTTTTTAATTTTATTTCCGGTATGGTTTTAATACTCTCTAGCTAACTAAGTATCTAGTTAATGTCATAATGCTGGTGGTTTGTGAAAGGCCACGGTTTCTTTTCATATCTCGTTCTGTTCGTGTGCGTCTTTCTTCACACATTCAGGAACAGCGGATGGATAGAAAGAGATATAACAAAAGAAACGACATAACACGGACAAAAAAAAAAAAAACAAACAAACAAAACAAAAAAAAAAAAAAAAACAAGCACATCATGCAACATAAACAACATTTATCATAATGAAATAAAGTAATAATAAGACAGTCCATTACCCATGTCCACCCCTCAGGTCAGGAGCAGTACGATCACCTCCTGCACCTCAGCTGAGACCATAATGCCCATAGTTGCTGCTTTGGCATCTGACACACAGAGACACTGGCAGAAATGATGCTTCCTTCACAGCATTGAGTCAGTCAGTCAGCCCATGTTACGGACACACTTTCATCTGTCTCACAAGGATTCTCCGAAATAAAAGAAAAAGTGAGAAGTTCGGGGAGAGAAGAGAAGCAAGTGTCCCGCAAAAAAAAAAACAAAACAAAAAAAAAAAAAAAACAGAAATCCTCTTCTTCTCACAAAAACAACCCTATGTTCTCCTGTTAGGCAGCTGCACTTCCTGTCTCGTTGCTTAAAATTTCAAAAGGTATAAACATATCGGCCCTGTCCACAGAGGTGGAGTCGTCAGTCCACCTGAAGCAGCATCGTAGCGAGTGAGTTCAAATGTCCTGGTGCACTTTTGCTCCTACAGTCCAGTCGAGTGCAGTGAAGCTGCTGAAGTGAAGACGCAGAATAGGGGTTGTTGTCCGTGTGGACGGTGAATGGAGCCTGCTGATGCATTCTGGGTAGTGGCGTTTCATGTAACCACTGAATAAATCCAGGAAAATCCTGCACATGTGCAAGACCTACCCTTGAGTCCGCTTTTATGGTAACTGGTAACTCCACTCGGATCTGCAGTTCCCCGTGCAGGTTCGTCTCTGTTGTCCTGGATGGACTCTGACTGATGCATTGTGGTTCATGTAGTTGAATGCAGGTGGTCAGCATGCTACACTGGTTAAGGCAGAGGCTGACTCTTGAGAGGAGCCCTAGAACGGGCTGATGAGGTGAAATCAACCTGAGGGTGGGAGAGGAAAGGAGAGAAGAAGAGGAAATGAGAGGAGGAGAGAGAGCAGAGAAGAGAGAGGAGTTACTGAAAAAACAGAGGAGAGAGGTTCGAGGGAAAAAAAAAAAAAAAAGGGAGGAAAGTGGAGGCAACATTAAAATACTTGTATAAATCAAATGTAATGAAGCATTGCCTTGAAAGCACAGATTTAAATAACAGAGCTGGATTGGACATATGCAGGCATACTTACAAGGTTATAATCTGTGTGTACTGTGTGTATGTGTGTGTGTATGTTAGGCTTATAATCACAAGTTGGCTGGATATCTGAAGTGTTGTCTGAATGTTGTTTATAGCATTGCTTTGAACCATTTCAGTTCTTCAGCTTTAGAGCACTTTTTCTCATTGGCTTCGGTCCCGTTTTATGGTGTTTAGTGCTACTCCCATAAATCTGGCAGAAGTGACACTTAATTAGGACTTAAATTAGCTTCACCACACCGTTCAAGAGATCTAAAACTATCTGCCAAACAGGCTGAAGTAAGAAACACGAACAACCACGTGTGGCCATCTACGAGAGCTCGACGTGTTCACGACAAGTGTGCAACCGCACCCGTGTAAAATTAAAAGTGTCTCACATTAGATCGGCATGGACTTCATCTTGACCATAGAGGTGAGTTCCTGTTTGGTCACATGATCGCGACGCCTCTGCCTCACCCTGGAAACATAAAACAACAAAATATTCTAAAATACCAGCATTTTACAGAAAAGCCTCACTGAGAGAATGAGAGAGAAGAACCACAACTGTGGCTTGTGGATGTGGGATACGTGTGTGTGTGTGTGTGTCTTACCACAAGACATAGATGAGGGAAGGGACGGTGATGAGGATGACCACGGAGAACAAAACCAGCAGAATCACCAAACCCAAATTACCTTCATCCTCATCGACGGGATCTGAGCGGGAAGAGAGAGGGAGGAAGAAAACAACACGGGAGGTCAGCGAAGCAGTCGGCACGGGAGGGAGAGACAGGAAGAAGGAAGTGATCGAGAGGAAACACAGGGACTGTTAGAGGACTGACGGTAAAAGTCTGCTGGAATGCAGAAAATAAAAACTGCGGGCGAAAAAAAAAAAAAAAAAAAAAAAAAGAGTGTGTACAACGTTCAGCTTGTAACTGACAAAACTGTTTTGTACTAAAAGCAATAAAAATCGAATCTGGAAAATAAATAAAAAGCATGAAAAACAGTTGAGCAGGGAAACACAACACGTTCGCACATCTCTGGGTTATTGTCTTCTCTTGACTCCTAAATATGCGTCGCCTGTTTTTCTGAAACAAAACATAAATAAAGAAATAAAGCAGTGCGTGTGTGTGTGTGTGTGTGTGTGTGTGTGTGTGTGTGTGTTCTGGAATTTAATTACTCTCTGGAGAGAAGTTAATTTTAAATCTGACATTACAGTTTTCACACAAACATGCATTTATCATACTGACACGGGTAAACAACTGGCCTTCATACACACACACACACACACACACACACACACACACACAAACAAGGAAATATTTTTTTGTTTTGTTTTGTTTTTTCAAACTATGAAACAAAGAAAGAGACACGAACGCTGATAATAAAACGTGCAAAAACATTTTTTTTCTGGTATTTAGAGAATTACAAAGGATTTATGAGCGAATGTGTAAATGAAAAACACACGCGGATAGAAGAAGAAGAAGAAGAAGAAGAAGAAGAAGAAGAAGATGATGACATGTGGTTCACAGATCAGTGTAAAGACGCTCAGCTCTCTGCTCTGCTGCCAACGTGTGACTGTGTGCGTGTGTGTTCACATGTTTACTAGTGCATACTTGTTGCGAGGATCCTGCGTGTGCACATTTCAGACGGGCATGTTTGCAACTGCACTTTTGCTTCTGCGTATGTGACCTCCTGCATACTTAACTTTTCAACCGGAGCACATACTGTAAAATACATAATAACCCGCAGCCGTAATTTACTGCAATTACGTGCAATTTGGTGATGAAGCCGTTCGCGAGGTACTTGCACTGTTCTATGTGGAGGTATAATAACGGTAAATAATGTCTTTCTAGAGATTATTGCAGCATCAGTGACTGATGTGGCTTCTTGTTGCTGTTGAAAAAAAAAAAAAAAAAAGGTTAAAAACACGCTGGTCGTACTGTTCGATTAGCATAGATACAGCACTTTGATCAGCGTGACTCTTTAATAGTTTCACCTCAAAATGAGATAATGGATGTTTTGGTTGTGAACATAAGGACATGTTGTACCAGGTACCTTTAAAGCCTTTTATTATTATTATTATTATTATTATTGTGGGGAGTGTAGTAAAAACAGTAGCCGTGGCTGTAACAATGTAGGAGGTGGATGTGTTAAATGCAGAAGAAGAACATTAGTAACATAATAAGCGATTACAGTCATAGCAGAGTAGGTGAGTGGTGTCTGTACTCTCAGCAGAAGTGGAAGAAGTGGGAGAACTGCCGGCGGTTGCGATGACAGTGAGCGTAACCCGACGACACGAGCACATACACAAGCGATGAGGTCGTTGAATTACAATGACAGTTCCAACATCATGCGAAGTACGAGAGGAGTCTTACTGTGTGATTTCGGTACAGTCGAGGTTTCAGGCTTTGTGTTGGAAGGGAAAAAATCCTCTGGCAGGAAGTCGACTTCGGGGTCAGGTGTGGTGAAGACTGCGACACAAACACAGACGCACACATTCAGCCATTCATTTAAATTGGGTAACAATAAACAGGGTCTGAAATTAACACCCGCCAACAGCCGAATGTGGATAGATTTTCCGTTTGGTGAGACGAAGACACTAAGACTGTCCGCCACTGTGGCGGGGAAATGTTTGTACCAAAATAGTCAATAAAACACTATCCTGAGTGTCTGCTGCGCTTTGATTTATGGCTGCCCTGTCGCAGTTTAACACACACACACACACACACACTGACAGAGACAGAGAGAGAGAACCCATGTTTCCCACTCTAACTTTTGTTGTAAAACTACTTTTAAATTCCTCCATTCAGCTCTTTTATTCACACTCACGTAAACACACTGACAACGGCCCTGTCTGTGAATGGTCTCGCCACCCTGAAATTATGATAATGTGTAGAGGGAAGGATTGCTGTTGTATAGAACTGAGAATATTCTGCGCATTTTTGAATTTATTCTCCGCGTTTCAACGTTTCTTCCTCCTCCATTTTTTTTAAAAATCTTAACACTCCATCGTACATAAGCCACACGAACAGCTACTGAAAACTACATAAACCATAAGATATAAACCAAACAGCATCTACAGTATCTGAGCTGTCCAACTAGAGTGTATATCATTGTCAACTCTATCAGAATAATAGTTTAAAAAGTAGTAAAGTACCTTCCCAGGGCCGGGCTTGAAGCACGGGACTCCATTCACTCCACTGGCTCTCAGAGTTTAACTCATCACGGGCTCGGATTTGTACCTGGTGGGAATGTCCTGCCAGTGCATCAAATATCATGACCGGACTCTCTTCTGCTAAAATCTGAACAACAGTGAGAGAGAAAACACAAGGAAAGTAGAAGTGAACGGAAAGAACAGTTGATGTTATAATGATGGTGTCAAACAAATCAGCTGCTTGATCAGCACTACTGCTGAGACATCCTGAGTAAAAAGTCTAAAAAGAAGACTGTCAGATTTGGTCCCAAAATAAAAGTCACATAAGTTTGTGTCTCTTTATAATGTCTCTTTACTCCCACTGCTGGAACTGGAGATAATAACAGAAATCTGGTGGTTGAAGCCGAATATTAGAACACAAGAAGAGGTAGAGCAGCTCGTCCACTAATCAGAAAGTTCGATTGTGTGTGAATGTGATTAGCAGAGCTGTGTGAATGGGGTAATGTGGACTGTAGTTGTGTGGTGTAAAGTGGTTTGAGTGGAGACTAGAAAAGCTGGAAATAACTGCGCTCCGTTTACCATTAACAGGCCGTTGCACACAGTGATCACAGTACTTAGGTTTTCTCTGTAATACAACTATAATTGCAGTCAGTTTGATATAATGCTCCGCGTTGACTGTCCCCATCAACACCGACGCGATTTTTACTAACCTCGGACCAGTACACAGAGCCTTGCGGCCTGTATCTGATCTGAAACAGTAGAGGGAAAGCAACGTGCATCGGCCAGGAGGACGGAAAGTCCCATGAGACGACCAGCCTCTGCGGACAGCCTTCTAGTTCCTTCACTGACAGAAACTCTGGAGGGTCTGGTTTCACTGCAGAGAAACATGGATGGAAAGAGAACGTTTCATTTAGCCACTAATACCTACATTGTGTTTGTTGTGCTGAGATAAACGATGCGAAGCTGCGAGTGATTCCCGTTTTGTCATTGAGCACACAGCACAAAATCTGACCCACCACTGCAAGCTCCATTTTTTACATAAAAACATGGTGAATGATAAACTTGTACATAATTAGTTACAATAACCAATAACTTCTCATTAGTTAGAATATGTGTTTGTATTTATAATTAGTTAGAATTCACACCACTATTGATAAGTTAAATCTTGAATGTAGGAGTTTCTATTGCGTATTGTATCACTGAACTGTTGCTACTAACACTGGCTACAAAATATACAAAACACCGGCTGTTTTACATGTACATTTGGATGTGTGTGTGTGTGTGTTTTGCATGAACTCACATAGCTTGTTTAACTTTATCCGAGTGAATGACGTAAAAGACCCTAGGCCGTTGGTCTCAGTGATTTCCACGGTGTGGATGGGCTGCCAGAAGGGGGGTTGATCTATTTCACAGTGTTTGCGGATGACATCCACGACACACTGCCTCCGCAACGATTGACCATTACCCCTTTAAAACAAGACAAATACGACGCATTTTAAAATGCTTGCTTGCTTATGTAAAAGACAATTTAAAGTGTGAGTCACCATACTGAAAAAAAAAAAAAAAAATGTGACAAATGTGACCTCTCATATGTTCAGTTTTGGTTTCCACTGAGTACAGAGGTCAGGAGGCACAGTAAAGACATTTCTCACTCACTCGCTGTACACGCTACCACCAAATCGTAACTGTGTGGCACAAGCTCTATATTTAGTGTCCTCATATCCAATCTGAATGTGACCTTAGGCGTAGCGGTTTCAGATGCAGTAACTGGCTCTTACCTGAGGGAGGCGTTGTACTCGGGTGGCAGGAAAGTTTTTACGGTTTCCAGCCAGGAGCAGCGAACATGCGTGTGATTGGGCACTTGACAGGAAATGCTCAGTGGCCCTGGGGGACCTGGGAAGCACAAGTCAGTACTTTCAGAACAGGGGGCTTAGTTTATTTTTGTTCCAAGGAGCCTTTCTAGAAGTAGTATTCTTAAAGTTTCACTGTCTTGCCATTGAGTCTAAAACAAACAGCCCTGGCAGTGTCATGACCCAAACCCAAAAAAAAAGTGGGAAAAGCTTTGCCACTACCATGGAAAACTCCCCATCCCTTAAAAGGAAGTCCACTTATGGAGCCACTTCCTGTTCAAGACATTTACAGGAAGTGGAGGGCTTTGTCAATGTGACGGCTGATAAGATCGGTTTCCTCTGAGGACCTGTAACACTGGTCTGATTATCACTGCTGTAACACCGCTCTTACAGCTAGAGGGCCAGCACAAAAACACGAAAGGATGAAAACGGAAAATCAAAAAGAAAAGACAAGACAACTATTCAACAACTGGGACATAGGCTCAAACCTACGGACCCAAGATTGTCTGTGCTGTGAAGAGCAGTTTTTAAAACTCACTGTGAAACACTGGCTGTATGACAGAGCTGTACAAAGTGTTAAGAGTCAAAATAAGTGGCTGCGAGCCTGAACAAGTCACAGTGACACTTACGACCCAGCTTGAGAGTGACAGAGTGGAGGAGCAGCCCCCGGTCATCGTAGCATCTGTAGGTTCCCTGTGCCGAGAGGTCGACATGCAGCAGGACCAGCGACCCGTCTGACGTCACTTTGTGCCATGGCAACGCTGACGAGCTGTTGTTGAGGCGCCACACCACAGGTGTCCTGCTCGGGAACATGTCACGTTTTAGTCTCAGTGTTTGTGAGGACTCGACGGCTACAGATTGCACCTGCGTGTAATAGTTTCCAATTCGCCGCCTCAGCTGCAGTTTGACTGAAAAAGCAAACTAACGATGTTTACATGTGTTTGGCACACACTTTTTTTTTTTTTTTTTACCTTTCTTCTCTCTCATGTCATTTTAATCTCTAAATTATCCGGGATATATACAAAACATTGAATGTCAGGCTTTGTGCCAATTATTTGTTTTATCATATTGTAATTGGGCATCTTTGCTGATTTATTAGATCACTAGATACATTCTTTATGTCATACCTTGGTGATCAGAATAATAAAAACCAAAAAATCATCAGCAGCCCTTGTATTTCCTCACCTGATCTGTGACTTCCTGCATGCCAGTGTCACATTTGACTCCAAGAGCCCAAACTGCAGGTCTGACACTGCAAACACAAACATGACATTAAATGTTACAACACCGTCGTCCCCACAGTTCCCCACACTGCACAACCTGACATACTGTGTGTCTGCATTGTCTGTATTGATGTGATTTTTAGTGCTACCATTTACAGTGGGGTGGACAGCATCACAATAACATGACCATACAAGGTTAGAGATCCAGCAGACACTGGGCTGCCGAGACTTTGGTACTCAGTATGAAGCTGTTCTTTATTGTTAGGGCCATTACAATAAAATGACTGAGCATCGGCATATTCTCATGGGGACATCTGACCACAGACAGGAACAATTCAGTATTTTAAAATGAGAAGATTCAGATAAACTCTTAAATGACAGTCAAAAATCCTTTTGAACACGAATCCCTTACAAATGAATGGTAATTGTCTAACGCACAAATGATTAGAAACAGGAATAATATTCCAATTGCTCTCTCTCGCTCTCTCTCACACACACACACCTTTGTTTTCATGCCTTATGGGGACATTTCATTTATTGGTACCACTTGCCTAACCTTTATCTAAACCCGACCCTACCCTTAACCAAACCTTGAATCATGTCTTCACCTTCATTTTTTTTTTGTTTTTTACATCATGGGGACCAACTTTTTGGCCCAACAAGGGAGACATGTCCCCACAATGTAGGGAAACCAGGTAGACTCACACACACACACACACTGTGACTCTTTTGTCTTAAAAACAGAGAGAATAACAAAACATCATGAAATGCAAACTGTTTTTTTTTTTTTTTTTTCTTCTAATTCTTGGTTCAGCACCGGTTCATCCTTCAACCTGTGTCTGTGTTCTCTCACTCTCCGTTCCAGTTTTTCCATCTTGTTTAGGCACGTTGGTGTTTTATGTCTTTCTTCCTGCATAAGTTCACCAGAAATTAACATCACTGACACATTGTGGATAGGAATGCTACAGGGACAGAGCTTTAGTTAAAGAGTAATATCCTTGTTTAACCCGAAACAGCAGTGGTATGGTTATGTTCCAAGACATTTTACCTTGCAGAACATGGGCGTTTCTGGTCTCCCACTGCTCCTATTGGTCAGTCGTCGTTTGGTGCTTTAACTTAAGTCAATGATCTGAACACTTTCCACGTTGCTATCAATGTGGCTAAAACTGTGAAACCAACATGTTAAAGAACAACTCTGGGTTTTTGGATTGACTCACTTTGGTAAAACAGTGAAGATGTTTGTTTTAAGATTCTTCAGATCTCCTCTACAGTCTACATGATAGATCAGATTTGAAGAAATACTCCAGTGCAGTAGTGAATATCCCAACAAATATTTGTGGTGATGCAGTAATTTGCAAAGTTGATACTCTATCTGCCGCATGTGAGTATATGTGTGTGCGTGTTTAGCTTGGCTAAATAATATGAAAGCTGGCATTTACAGCAGATCTGGAGTGGAAAAACATCAGTTTGGCTGCCAGTCTGCCACGAACACACCTTCATTAATTCTGAACCTCAATCAGTCAGGCATGCACACTCCCTGCTGGCCTCTCCCCTCGCTGGTAACAAACAATTTGTCCTGAGGTTGTGATATATTCCTGTTTATCTACTTGACTCTTTCACACATTTAAGAGGTTTTAAAGTAGCATAATGATGAATAAGCACCTCAAACATTTTGCCGAGTTTTGAAAATGGCATCAGTTACAACCCACGAGGCTCAAGAGGCCCGGGCTCAATTTGTCTGAACTGGTATATTTATATTCGTTTTTCCTGCTGCAATAACTTTGTTTTCCCCATCAGGGATTGACTAAGTTATTCCTAAATTAAATTTTACACATACTCAAGTTGAAGGATTTACTGAAAGCATTTTCAATTCTTGGTTTTTACTGTCACCTAAAGTTCACTTTTCTGGCCTTGGTGCTGTTGTTTCAGCGGCTATGCAAAATGAAACAGCTGGTTGCAGAGCGCAGCAAAGTGCTCCACTGTGATTTTGTGGTTTCATTTCTAAATTTTGATTCAGGAGTCTAATGTAAAAAGAAGAAGACAACAAAGCCCGTTGGGAGTTGTTTCTTATTTAATAGAAATAAAGCTAAAGGAAGTGTGTTGGCTCTGTTGTGGCGTGTATGGGAAACTAGATGTCATTTCTAACACAAGACACGATTAATAAAGTTGAGCTATCAAGACGGCTGTGATTTATCTGACCATAAACAAAGCTGCGGGACATCAGAAAGACTAACTTCTTTTACTGTTTCCTTTTGTCCATATTTGCCATCAATCATACATCGTTTTGTCTGAGATCACATGACAGCAACAAGAGAGAGAATACGAGCCGACAATCATTATAAACACGCTTATTGAGGAGAGAAAATAGGAATGTGAGTTACATTACAGCAGGCCTGAACAATACCAGGAAATTGACCAATACCATATATTAACATTTATTATCTATACATTCTATACGCAGGCTACACACAGTCTGATGTTTCTACAGGCTAAGTTATCTGTGATCTTTGTCAGGCAACGGCGAACACCTCCAGCTGAAATACCACCTGAAAAAGAGGCGTTTGTAGTAACGCGGCCGTCTCTCACCAGGTCCTGACGTCGCTAATGTTGATTAGATTATTAAAACGATTGTGATGTTTTGTTTTTTTTCCATCCTTAACTACATCCAGGTACTTTGTAGTCTAGTAAACGATTATACTGTGATTATACTGGCCGGAATTCAATTTTCTTCTTTACCCGATTGAAAAAAATTGCATTGTATTGTGAGAACTAACGATGATTCATCACTCAGCTCCAACTTATTGAAGAGACGAAACAATTATCAAACCAGATGACGGCAACAGGTAGTTAAAGATCTAAAAAACTTCACTAGAAATGTTATTAGTTATTGATTCATATCTTTCAAATCTCTTTTCTTATCACTTCTCTCAGTCAACCTTTAACACTGTTGCAAACTTCACTGCCTCTCACCACTTTTACCCAGATTTTCCTTTTCCCTTTAACCACTGAAGACACACACACACACTCTCCCCTCCCTCTGTTTCTGTGTGTGTGTGTGTGTGTGTGTGTGTGTGTGTGTGTGTGTGTGTGTGTGTGTGTTACCTGGGGCCTTAGTGCAGTGCAAAGTGTTGGCTGGTCTGAATGTGTGTATTCATGTTTTATTGGCAGTGAAGTATTATTCCCCAAACCCGCAGCGTTCCACTCATATCTGATTCTGCCTCTGGCAAGAGAGCCGAGACGTTCACAACCACACACATGCGAGTGCATATACCCATATGTAGAGATATGCGCACACACACACACACACACACACGCACACACACTAATGCGTACAGGAAAGCTGTAAGTTTCTCCTGACATTGAAATCAGATGGCTGCGTGGACTCAGAAATTGCAAGCTGGATGAAATTCAGTACTTTCCAAACAATGAAAAAAGAACCCAAGGAGCTGTCGAGGAGCTGCAGGGTAAAATTAATGGGAAGGCAAAATTCGGGGAGTTTCACCTGAATGGCTAATGTGAGTATTGCCGTTGGACTGATTCATTTATCTAATTTTAGAAGAAAATAACAGAGATAATCAATGATGAGTATAAACAGACAGAATAAAACGAGGGAGAAATGCTTTTGAAAGAAAGACAGAAGGAAGATTTCTTAATTCCACGCAGTCCCTTGGTGTGTTGTGTGTGGGGCAAAGGAAAAAGCTTCAACAATAGAGTTCTTGTTTGGAGGCAACAAAAAAAAAAAAAAAAATACAATTTGGCTAATACACAAAAAACTGTTTGGATCGAAAAAGAACAATATGAACTCTCTCATAAAGTTTTTCTTGGAATAATGATTCAGTGTAAACCGTACTAAAACTCTTGCAGGAGTAATGAGTCAAGAAAGCTAGACATAATTCGTAACATATCCACGTCCTTAGCATAATATACATGGGTGTGTACATTTGTGATTCATGTATGTGCAGTATTTTTTTGTGTGTGTGTGTGTGTGTGTGTGTGTGCATTACCTTCATCAGTCCAGATCTCAGCACAGCTAGGACGCAGCGACCAAGATAAAAACCAGATGACTGTCAGACACACAGGACTGGACAAAAGGCCTGGCATCTAGAGGAAAAACAAAAAAAAAGGGGGGGGGGGGGGGTGTAATGATTTGGTGTAGTAGTTTGGCAGACGTAAAGACACAAAGAGACGGCAACGTTATCATCCTTATCATGTGGAATCCATTTTGTACGGCAAAAGTGTTTTTATGTGATTAAATGGTCACTGAAGCACTGCTGGGGCAATAAATCTGAGGGTGGTCAGAGTCTGAATCCAGAATCTTTAGTACATGTTATGTGTTCTTAAATACTCTATACAAATTTCCTGTATTTTCTTATTATATCTGCATAAAGAAAGTGAGAGATAAATATGGATGGTCTTCATAGCACTGCTAAAACGAGAGAGAGTTATTATTTTTTTTTTGCCCCACTAGCTTAAGTGTTCCCAGAAACTCTGGGTAGTTTTAGTAGCACTAGCAGAACAGATCCATCTTCTACTGTAAATCAGCTGAGCACATTTCCTACTTCCTAACCATGTGAACCCTGAAATAAGTAGAAGCTAGTGGAGAGGGTAGGACGTAAATACAGTACAACCTCATCAACCGGTATCATGTGGGACTGTGAATGGACTGGAAGCTACAGTGACTCACGATCACCTCTTAAAAAGTGGGATCATGTGATTGGATGTACTGGGACTAGCTTGCTAGCGTGCTAACTTAGTGGATTCATTCATTTGAATTTTGACATTTCACTGGTCCATGTTTTACCTGGTTACTGAAGCACAGTTATTTAGCAGCTACATCAGCTGCTAGTCTAGCATGTGTCCTTGTCATTCACAAAAAAGCCTCATGTAAGCTTGTTGCATTAAGTCCATTAGCGTTGTGTGGCCGAAAAGCTGGACAACGACAAGGTCATGTTACAGACTGATACGAACGCATTTGAAAATAAAGACAAACAGACAGACGCAACTGTCACACTGAATCACCGTGTGGTGGTGACACGCACAAAAAAGACGCGCAGTAGCAGAGCTGCTGTGTGAATGAGTGAATATGATCTGCAGTGTCCTGATGAAACCTAGATCAACAAATCAACACCTTTCATTCCAGATCAGTAGTGACAAGAGGTGACCGAAGACCCATATGCTCAAATAAGACGTTACCGAGGCTCCGGTCATTACACTGATGTAGCAATAGAAAAATCAGGAGGTAGACCAGAAAAATAAAGATAAACTGATCAGGGATCTAACGCTACGCCTTTGAAAGCAGAATCTGTGATCACGGTGACGTCAGACTGAAGACGATGAGAGAGAACAATGAAAACAGGTAGAGAAAAAACAGAAAAAATGAGAATAAGAACATTAGAGACAGATGGCAAAGATTGGTCAGGCAGTCAGGTACTAATTAGGGAAATTGAAGACAAAACAACAGGAAAACATTTGAATGAATGTGTCTGCTCTGTCACTTCAGCACTGTTGTGAATTAAATAAACATGTGATGCTGCAGTTATGATGGAGTCTAAAAAGTTGAAACGAGAGCACAGTTATTCATCTTTCAGCCAACAACAATCATTCAGTGCGTCAAAGAAAACAATGTTTTAGATTTTGTTTTTTTTTTTTTTTTTTATTCAAAACTGCTTCACTGAGAATATTTATCAGCCCACTTCACCTTTTGAACTGTTCAATGCCATTTTTTCTGCAGAGGCGCGGTGAGAGTTTGCGAAGGTCGACTAATAGTCCGACGCTGTTGGCACAAAGCTCGCTGCTTTCAGCTTGCCGTTCTCACAATTGCGTGTCTTTCAGCGTCAGAGTTTTGCTTCTCAAAGCGTAAAACGGGGGATGAGCGATGAGGTGGAGGCTGAGAATCAGTGACCGTGGTCTGAATCCCTACTGCAAACAAAACCTGAGCACACAACAAGACACGCAGAGAGGAGAGTGGGCAAACAGACGTGTTCAGTTTGTCACTGCATGTAGATGTAGATGTGGGCTGCTATGACTCTCATTAAGCTCTGGTTCAGTCCCATTTAGACTTTAACATTATTGAAGGTGAACGTTATATGTTCATTCATCTAATGTCATTTAGGATTTCCATCCTAAAAAGAAAAAAAGGACAAAAAAAAAAAAACACAAACGATTGGCTTCTCCCCTTCAGTTCTCGCTCGCTTCTCAGAAATAAAGCATCATTTGTACACAAAACATAAACGTGCTGGCTGGACGCTCATTCACTGACAGCTTTATTCTCTATTTGGAGCAGCAGAGGAAAACCAGAGACTGACACGGTGTCATTCAGCACTTTACTACAAGGTTTTATCTCCAGGAAAGCTGCCCATGAGAATCATTAGCTCGTCGTATGTCGTTAATAATGATTGACAGCTACAAACAGAGGATGGAAACAACCGCGAGTGTCACCATAAGACACAGACACCTTGTTGTGGCGATCAAATGCGGACTCTAGAGAACGACGCGACATAAATGACTCCTAGACAGCTGTGTGTAGTACTGGCTACAGAGTTAAATAAGGCTTCACACGTTTGTCCAAAGTCACTGTGGTTGTTGGTGAGATGAAACCTCTAACCTGTGGTTCTTGGCGTCTCTGTAGGCACACGGCGTCTCGCTGCCAAACAGATCATCTGTTTGTTTAAACCAGAAGAGAACAGAAACAGAACCAACAGTTCATCAGGAGAACAAGGTGTTATGTTTGGCTCGCGCCAGAGCCACGACGCTGCCAGCGCCTAAACACGGTGACAATGTGTTTGGTGAATCTTAGGGCCTGATTAACAGTCTTGCAGGTCATGTTCAGGTTGTGCTGAAAGATCATATGACTGTTGTGCAGTGACGGAGAAGTCAGAGAGTAAAGTCTGTAGGGTCAGAGAAAACGCCGGGCAGAAATATCAGAAAATCACTGGTCGGTATACAGCAGAGGATCACACACACAAACCTGTGGCTTATAATAGGCATCAGCAGCATCAGGACACACCATTGTCCTAATTTCCAAAGTCAACACATTTAAACTCCCTGCAAAATCAGCATATTCTGCCTCTTATTCAACCACAGCAGCAGCAGCAGCACATCACAGTCACTGTGTGTTACAGACACCTAAATATACCAGAGCAGTGTAGCAAACCTCAATTTGTTTTCTAGATTTCCATCCAAATCACAAAAACATTACTTTGTTTCATCACATTTTCCATTTCTCCTCACACCGACTTAGTTCAGGGTTAAAAAGTTTCAACCAACTAAATAAAACACTGAATTACCAACTTAAGTACTGCGGGAAAAGAAACACAGCTCGTTTATCATCGCACCTTTGGTCAGTGTAAGTCACCTTGGCCTGGCTTTCAAAACACATTCAAGTCAGTTAACGTAGCACATTGTTAGATGTAGACTCAATCAGTGAATCAGTGCTGCATGTGTATCCAAAACACAAAACACCGAAATACAGATGAAGAAAATGCTGCAGTTAAGAGCACAATACCCAGAGCAGCTCACAAAATCGAATTCTCCAAAAAGCTCTTTGAATCTTGACACGGTGGGAGACATGAACTCTACTTCCTCTGGCGTCTTATGATCTAACATGGCGGTGTTACATTCACCACTACAGCTCTGTACCTTCACACAACACTCAGCAAACTCGTCTCCCGTCTGCTCCACTTGTTTACATTCTTGTCCCTCTGTCCATCCCTCCCTCCATGCTTCCCGAAAGCCTCTTTACATTCAGTACATTCTGCACATGTGACCCAGCTGACACACTGCACTGTTTACAAGACTGGAAAACACCTAATGCCTCTGCTCACGGCGAATAGATGCAAAACGTATTATATAAAATCATGATGAGTGGATCAAATAATCATCTCCTGCCCACTTCAAACACAGCTCATGTTCCAATAGTCCAAACTGATTTAAATGACACACAGAGAAGAGCAAAGGAAAAAAATAATTGTATGAATTTTGTTACAGGAGCGGCCTATAATGCCATTGTCATTAATATCTATCTGTAGCAGTTGATGCACATTACACACACTGCCTGGCCAAAAAAAAAGTCGCCACCTGATGAAGTGATGCAGCATCATGTCTAGTGATACTGTACAAGCCTGTGGGGGCAGCGCTATGATCTGGGGTCACTGCAGTTGGTCAGGTCTGGGTTCAGTGTATATACTATATGTACTATTCTCTATACTATGTTGGCACCTTGTATTGCTGGTAAGTCTATGTTGTTGTTGAGCATGTATCACTATGGTAATGACAGTGCAACATTAACAGCTAGATCAACTATTTCTACTAGATAGCAAGACTCTGTTCTTTCAACTGAACTTATCTTTTTTTCTCATTCTGTAAATGAGAAATGATGCATCCATGTAAAAAAAAAAAAAGACATTTGTGTGTGTGTGTGTGTGTGAAAAAGGTAAATATTCATTTAATGTCTTAAACATATTAAGGGTTAAAAACTGATTCAGTTTTCGTCTGCAAAGTCTCACCAGATGATAAATCCCAAGGACGCTACTTTTTCCCAGTTCACCACTTTTACTCTGTGTGTGTATTTTTTTTAGACCTTCACATAAACTTTTACTTTCCACTCTAGTCTGCAGTTGGTCCCTGGCTATGTTTCCTATCCCTCTAATGCTTGAATGTTCAAGGTTCAGTAAACATATTTGTCATACTTTCTAATGGCTTAGCCTCTCTCCTTCCCTGATTCCCAACAGTAACTAGAGATCAGAGAATGTACGCTTCATGTCCTTGTACCTTCCTGCGCCTTTTCCTTGACTCCCATGTCATTTTTCCATCCTGTCAATTTCCATTCGCTCTCTCTTATCTCAGCCTCCACCTCATAGCACCAACACAGAGTTCTTCATCCCTTGCCTGTGTTTTCCTGCCCAGGCACTCCGGTCCGGTAAACATATTTACACAAACATTTCTAATTATCCTCCTTTAAGACCGAAAAACAATAGTGTTCCCTCAGAGCAAAGTACTAAGCTGTCCTCATGGCCCTGCTGAACAACATGTTCCTGCCCATACCTGAGTGTCATTTGACCTGTTGCGTGAGTGTTTTTGCTGTTTTTTTTTTTTTCTACAGCTGTATTTGCATGGTGGGTCTGTTGTCAGTGTGTGTGTGTGTGCGTGTATTTAGTAAATGCAGCAACATGTCTAGATTTACTATCTCAGGTTCCATCCAAAAAATGTGGAGCCATTACTGTAGATGGCCGAGTTCGAGAACCAACAAACCAGCATATTTTATCTCAACTGGTTTTCCCTCAGCCAAAGCAAAGACCAGAGATCTTGGATTAGATAGAGTCAAATTGAGAAACCTTAAGTAAACTTGAGAATGTGGTATTCATTCCCCTTGTCTTTTTGTGTTTTGGGGAAAATAAGCCTTTTTTTTTTTTTTTTTCCCCCTGACGGCAGGTTGGTTGGTTCAGCAGGTTGCAGAATGCGACTCCTTTGATCTAATCTATCACACATAAACAGTTGGGAGTTTTTGAGTTAAAAAAAAAAAAAAAAGAACAAGGGAAAGCCTTCTTTTCATCTCTTAACTGTAGATGTTATCTGATTCTTGGGAAGAAACTTCCACTGCTTTAACTGTGCAAGACTTCTGGAAATATGCCACATTACACTGCATGTAATTTTTGTAATGTTTTCAATGCTTTTTTCCACAGTGACTTACAGATAAGAGACAAGACTTAAAGCTTCAGTGCAGTAGGAGACGTGAAGGAAGGAAGTCAGTGCTGGAGAAGATCTTCTCAGGGAGGAGGAGAGGAGTCTTTAAAGATTTGTGAAGACAGACTCTTTTTGGGCGCGCGTCCACTATCAGAGAGCTACAAATGAGAACAGTGTGGACTGAGACTGCCTCAGGTGCTGGAGTGGTGATGCCAGAACACGTTCTTTGGAGAAACAAAGCAGTCGATATGGCTGCAGATCAAGAAGTCACTCTGTAGGCGGCACGAGTGACCATGGCCTGTACCGGTCACATGGGGACACGTAGATATAGAGATAGACGTATAGATAAACACAAAGAACACGGAGATATAGATGACGCCTCCGACTGAGTGTGTTCCTCAGTGTGGGGACAAACTTTAAACTTGAGGTAATGGTACTGACTATCCCCCATGAAACTCTTCTGAAGCTACAAAGTCAACCACTTTCACTCAAATACTGGAAAAGACGTCATTATGAATCTACAAGTAAAAACAAACAACAAACACATCTTCTTCCAGTTATCTCACTAGTTGCTGAGTTATAATGCTCAATGCAAAATAGACACTGGTTACACATTATAACTACTGGCAATGCACAGGGCAACAAGGTGCTTCTCTAATTTCAACACACACATGCTCTTTATTTCCATAGGCTTAGTGTGTGTGTGTGTGTGTGTGTGTGTGTTTCTCTGCCTACACTTACAAGCTGATTCTGACTCACCTGACCCACCCCCACGAGTCACCTTCCTCCTGTAACTCTTCCCTGGGCCGTCATAGACAGGGGAATGTAGCCGTGGTTGTTGCCACTAGGACGCATCCATAACAACAGCAGGATCATTGAACTCCACATGTTTTTGAGTTTGTTGTTAAAAAATAAAACTGCTCCTGTTTTTGTAGACTTTGGCAAATCCGCACCAGCACAACAAGCAGACTGATTAAACATAATTGCAGAAAAAGAACACGTAGAACCTCATGAGTGGAAAAACATTCCTTCCGAACAAACAGCAAAAATGAGGTCAAAGGTGAAAGCTGAGGCATCCTGACAGCAGAGCTGTGACTAGAAGCAACCTCAATGGGAAAACCAGAAACAGTGGAGCTGAAAAAGGGCAGATGGCAAAGGCACTTTCTACTTTGTTAAAGCACAAACCCAGAGTGGATGACAAAAAGGACTTCATAGTAAAATGAGGTGTGTACACACTGGTGATGAGTAACTCAATGCAAGAGGCCTCTCTTCTAGCCAGTCCTCTCAGTGGCAGCACGATCCCACATGGTGAGTCACTCACACTCTGGCATGCCACTGCACATTCAGGCAGTTTTACAAGAGAAAAAGAGAGACACTAAGAGGAGAGAAAGACAAAGAAAAGAGACAGAAGGAGAAGGGGGGGGAGCAAGAGCACAAGACAGGGAGCTTAAATACAGGGTGAAGCGAACAGATGAGCAGGAATGTAGACGTTAGGAGTTAAAAATGCACAAAAACAAGCAAATAAAATTACACACAAACATCTCTCCACTCGGATCTCAAGACTCTTCAGTCAGATTAGTCTCATTTATGTAAACACACTGACACACACAGTGTGTGTGTGTTACACAAACTCACTCGCGCTGTTCGGTGACATAACAAATTATTGCAGGATGTCCTGTTCATGAGGACAGGTCATTAGGGGTCATAAATTAAAGATTAACAAAGACAGATGTTTAATTAAGCTTACTGTCTGCACAGTGTGCTCATCAGAGTGCGTGTTCTGTGTGTGCCACAGTGGCTACCTGCACTCAGGACTGAAACAATGACAAATTGAGGGAACTAACTAATTTGAGTGGTACTACTCTGTGTGTGTGTGTGTGTGTGTGTGTGTGTTAGAGAGAGAGGGAGAGAGAGACAGTGAGACGAGTGTATGAAGGAGTAAAGAAGAGTATGGACTGAACAAACAACATGAGGAGGTCAAGCCAAGATGGTGGGCTAGACTACAATGGCTCTGGTGTTTACTCAGGTCACTATGGCAACCGCTGCACACCCAGTGCTTCTGACCTTTCCAGGCGATAACAACACTGCTGACTGACTGTGTAGCGTGTGTGTGTGTGTGTGTGTGTGCTCGTTTCCATACGTGAACACATGTGAGCCTGTATTTGTGTACCTCGTATGTCAGTTCTGCTACTTTGCATATCATCGTCATGCAACAGGGTCATTTTTTGGAATGCAGACAGTCTTTGTGACACCTGTTATGAATGTCCTTTGAATGCTGGTCAAGGGTGAGTTTATTGTCTTGTGTTTTCCTGACATTGAGATGAAGGAGTTTACATAGTAGTATTCACTAGTATTCACTAGGATTATTGTGATAGTCCAGAGCACAGTGCTCGTCTTTGGGACATGTCTTTCTCCATATGTCTACCTGACAGAGACATTGTTTGATTTGGGAGTTTGTGTGTGTATGTGCAGATTCTATACAGTACCACTATCACAGTACTGTGAAGGCGTTATTGTTTTTGTTTGCTTTATTTTTACCACTTTCTTGCCCCATGCCTATATACAGCAAACCTGAAATAACATTGAGCAGCCATTGAAAGTCTTAAAATCGTTCCTTTTATCAAACGAAGCTTTTTAACGCAATTTGTTTGTGAAAATCTGTAAAAAAGCCAAAAACCCACGAGCTTTAATTACACACCGTAGACGGTGGTAGGTGTCTCGGACGAAAAAATAGCTTGCGCCATTTTCTGTCTGTCTTTCTTTATCTTTCCATCTATTTCACGGTCTGATTCCCCTGAAAACACTAAACACTAATATCCGTTCGATTGCTGCCAGTTACATTCAGCTTTTTCAGCCGCTATTTTTACATTACTTGCCCTTTGTCTGGTCCCTTTTAGTGCCTCATTGAGACATTTTACATGATATGACAAGAGATCGTCTCAGCCCTTACTTGTTTTTATCCATTTGTCTGAGAGAGCTCACCGGTTTTTTTTTTTTTTTATCTTAAATCATTCTCACATTTTTTAGAACTAAAAAGCAAATTCTTGTTCTTAGCGAAGGCTTTCTGGAAGAATTAACCATGAGGAGAATCTTGTAAGGCTCCAGTGTTATACAAGTTGTCAGGAGAGTCCACGTGTCCGGTACTGAGCCTGTTCACCCTGCAGGATAATCTGATCAAGTGTCGAGTTGAGGGGAAACACTTTGGCCTAATGGCCGCTCAGACTCCAGCATGGTGGCGCTCTGATGATCGACGGGAGCCTCACTGAGATTTGAGTTTTTTTTTTTTTACTAATTCTTGCATTTAGCCAAAGTAAGGTGAGCACATGCGGCACAAGGCGATGTGAAATACACAAAGCGAGAGAGAGAGTGAGAGAGTCTGCAAACATGGAAGAAAAGCACAGAGCAACATAAATAACCAGACATAAAGAGAGAAAGATAAATGTTATTAGTGTCCAGGACATCGTAAACATCTAATGTGGACAGAATTCTAGTGCCTGCGAGATAAGAAAACAGGTCAAGTTGAAGAATAAGAAGTTGTTTATGAGGGAGATAAGAAAAGATGATAAGCATAGAATTCTGTATCCAAGGAAGCTGAAGCTGTACTGGAAATGGGCTGGGGAGGGGACAGGAAGGTAGTTAGAAAAAAAACAAGCGGGAGATACAGAATATACAATTCCCACAGGGCTCTGATTTAGAATCACTTCCCACAGCACTCACACTAATTATTAAGCCTTAAGGTGTCATATGTAAATTCACCTGCTACCCCAGGCTGCTGAAATAATACGCGCTTTAGGACCAAATATGAAGTACTCTATGGAGTTTTGGTTTTCAAATTAAAGCTTGAGTTTCAAAGACTGTACTTGAAAACAGATGAGCCTTTAAAGGTTTGCCTGTTAGCCGCCGGACACATGATGCTGGGCTGATGAAGCGCAGACACTGCTAACAAATGATGAATACTTTAGACTTCTACAGTGGCTCCAACTGCCTGATTAGTGGACAGTAGATAGGTCTGTAGAAATACCTCGAGCCAAGGTTAACACTGAAAACAGAGAAAGGAACGGTTCGCGATCTAAATCATACCAGTACAATGTAGCCGTCAAGCTGCTAGGCTTACTTCCAACTTATGCCAAGGCCTAAACACACCAGGACTAATGGCTGCCATGTGTGTACAGAGATAGCACCCAGCCAATCCACAGACCAAGGCCTGAGTGTGTGTGTTGATGTGTGTGTGAGGGAGAGAGAGAAACGGAGAAAAAGGAGTGAGAATATCGTTAAAGTAATTATATGTTAAGCAATGAGAAAATGCAAAACAGCCTCTGGCTGGTTACTGAGAGCAGAATTTTCCATCAACTTGTTAGTCAAGAGTAAAAATATTACTTTGTATGTCCGAGTTTGGCACCCATATCACAAACCTGCACAGTGTGTGTGTGTGTGTGTGTGTGTGTGTGTGTGTGTGTGTGTGTGTAGTGGCAGTATCTTGGCCTCGGCTCTACAACGCTGGAATTTCCTCCAACTCTGCCGCCAAGGCAAGATGGCTACCATATGCCAGCTATTCACACACATATACACGCATGCAAACACACACACACACACACACACACACACACACACACAGACACAGACACACACACGCACACACACACAAACACAAACATACTCACACTCACACACACACACTTGAATGAAGACCACAATCCAGCAAGCATACAAGTTTGTAATACTGAAGCCAACCTCACATATAAACAAACACACTGAAATGCATAATGGGGTGAAGGCTGAACTAAACACACACACACACACACACACACATCTGCTAACACATCCACATACACGTCCTTTGGCCTGTAAGTTATATCAACTTGGATGGACTATTTTGTCTGTGAGTGTGTGTCTTTTTTCAAGCTGGAGGGAAGATGTATGACACACACACACACGCACGCTTCACCTCTTTTGATATCAATGTGATGATCCAGTTTGTTGACAAATTAATAATAGTCCAAGTCCTACAGAACTACTCCAAATCTCAGTGTATATATATATATATATAGTGATCAACATAAATCTCACAAAACAAATTAAGCCTGATTCAAATGACATACTATTTGAGTTCTGACTGTGTGATTCCTGATTTGCTTATACACAGTATCTGGTGCAGCTAGCTGATGTTCAAACACCTTTTCCATCAAGTCATCGCATTCGGCAACAAATATACTGATCTAATGAATAAGCAAACATAACTGACCACTCATTTGTTTTTCAAATCATTAGTGTTTTTTTTGTTGTGGTTTAATCTATATTTGCATCCAAGAGAGTAACTGCAGTTCTAGAAAGAGCAAAATGAGTTGCTTCGTATTTACATCCATCATTCCTCTGATTCAGCCAGAATGGAAATCTTAACGACCCACACACGTTAACGTCAGGTGACGACATTTCTAAAGAGGCATCATAAACCTAAGGGGTAAGTTGTAATCATGTGAGCTGTACAAATGGAGCTTAGCGAAAGTTCAATCAGGAAAACTATGTTTGCACAAGCACACTAAGTCAGAACCACCCACTGGGCATCAACATTACACACCTGCTAGCCTTATCACATTTATAAAATGACATGGCAGTTTCAACCAATCAATCTCAAGCCACAAAGATTTAAAAGTGTCATTTCCCTTCACTCTCATCCAGCTGTCATTTCAGCATCTTGCATTGGCAAGACCCACCAGCTCCCCTTCACCACCTTAACCTGGTTGTCAGTCTCCCTCCAGTCAAGACACTGTTTGAAGGCCTCCTCATAGCAACACTCATCCTCTAGCTCCGTCTCCACCACCACCAGTGTCTAGGCCCCGGGAGGAAAGATCATCCTGAGCGAGATCTTCTGTGCATGCATCGCCTCCACAGTTCCCACATCCTGCCATAGATTAGATAGCACAATAGATTCTTGTGCTGTCAATAAAATTAATTTCATAATTGCACACTCTCTCGTTAGTCTCTCCTGATTGAAATGACAACTGCCTCGAACTGACAACCTGGCCATGTGTTTACATTACTCTGAAAAAACCACTCCGTGCTGGCAGGCAGCTCCACGATGAAAACCACCATGTGCTGAAGCAAATCACAGCCAGGATTTGAATCGTCTGTGTCTTGTGTGCTGAGCCACGGTGGTGGTGAAAAAAAAAACAAAAAACAAAAAAAAAAAACAAAAAAAAACGAAGGTCTGGCATTGGCTCAGTCCTTCTACTAACCACAGAAGATCTGTAGTGAAACCTCGTGAGCAAACAGCAAACTGTTCACTGGTATAAGAAACACACTGTGACAGAATCCAGCATTGTTTCAGACATACATCTGTCTCATTATTACTGCAAACACATCCACCAAAAAGCAAACCTACTACTGAATGTAGCGCTTGATCTAAACTGGGCACAGAGTATGTTTATATGCTGGGAATCCTATATATACCCATTTTAATTGAAAATGACACACAGCCACCACTCATCCAAATCATCAAAGAAATATAAAATGATCAGCTTTCTCTTTAGTATCATGACTCTTCATTTGTGTGTTTTTAAGCAGATCACAGAACACATCTTGATCTTCAGGGATGATTTAATTTCTGTGCCCTAAAGAGGAGGGATTTATTTTTATTCCAGTAAAATATTTAACTCCTCTTTTGCTAGTAACCTGCTTCATAAACTCTGCATTTGAAATCACTTATATAAGACCCAACATTTTGTTCCAGCTTAGTGGCTCTTAGCACTCCTGCAAAAGAGCCAACGCTGAACAGAGTAGCCAAGCAGATGTTGGTCAGTGGATCCTCCTCCAGCAGCCAACAAGAGCCACGGCAAACCTTCTGCTGAGGGCGGAACTCGGCAAAATTCATGACTCAAATAGTACCACAGCTTTAGGGTCAAGCTTTTGGGAGGCAGACACTGCTTGAACGCTCTTGCACCTCAAGCTTTCACCAAAAACACACAAAGGCAACATTGTGTAGAAGCAAGCTATTATTGTAAATGGAAAGTGTTTTCGCATCTCTGGGTCTGAGGTTTTATAACGCAGGAAAATCAAAGTCGCCTGGAGAATTAATAATGTGATTGTTGTGTTTATATTACAGAGCTAAACTTTGTGTAACCATTTGCCGGCTTCACATTGCCAAAGCCGAGCCAGCCGGGGTTAATTGCTTTCACACTGTCTCGAGCTGGTGCTAACTGGTACCACCTCGGGGGGCTGTCTCTGGGCCATTAGCCCCAGATCTGTGGCCCCCACCAAAACGCCAGGGAGGGGCTAGAGGCGGCGTCAACGTTAAGGCAGAGTCAACCAGTTGCTGCAGGTGTGGAAACAGCAGGTAGAGGCAGTGAAGACGGCAGTACAGAAATGTATTTACGATTCTAGCTGCTACGGAGAACGATGGATCGACAGTTCTGGTCTCACAATGATGTTGGTGCTCTGCTCTCGGAACAAGGAGGTCATGAAACACATCGCAGCAGAGCTTTCCAAGGTAAGCATCCAGAGAGCTGCCCTCCAAGTCTGAGAAAAACTTAAGAAACTGCAGGCACAGTATAAGCTCTGCTAGCTAACTTATTAGAGCAGACCCATGTAGGTTTGGTACAACTGGATATAAAAACAGTGATAGAATCGATCGTTTACTTGTTTGAAAATGTGCGGGGGCTGGTGATCCAGAGAGGCTAGTGGCCTGACTATCTGAACACAAACGTCTCAGGGCTACACCTGGGACACTAGCACCCAGGTGGCCCCTAAATGGCCCTGGCCCGGCCTGGCATGAAGCCGACTGTTGTGTATTAGTCACCAGCGTGTCCATAAGAAGGTCTTCGTCCATGACTGAATCGTTGCAGGAACAGCCAGATTGTGGGTCAGACCGTCCAACATTCACATGTGTAGCAATTGTTCAGCAGTGTTGAGGCGAGATATCAGCTACTACTGAGCTACAACCTCTTCTCTGTCTTTTATTTGCTATTACTATTTGTGGCAACACTTGTAAAACCATGTGTGACATTATGAACATTGTTCGTGGGAGACTGCGTGAAAAATGTGCACCACTACCTCATACTTGTTGTTGCTATAATTTCCTGGGAAACCATAATGCTGCCCGAAGAGAGATTATAAATAATATGTGAAACTCCTCCAGCTGAGGTTTCTCACTGGTGTTAACCATATAGAAGACACGTTCTTAACTGGTGGGACTAATTGAACAAGCATGGTCTGACTGACAGTAAACAACAGCAGCTCCTACTTTTTTTTTTTTTTTTTTTCAAAACAACTGAGGTGCCGTTTATTACAGCTAACACCGTCAACCCAACCAGCTGCAGAGAGCCTCTAGTGACATCTGTTTGTGAGCTCTGAGTTAACATCAATGAACCAAGTAGAAAAAAGGTGACAAAGGAAACTTTTACACAAACAAAATCAACTGTAGATGTGATCTCACCTCTCAACATGTTTGGCTGTGTTAAACTATGCTTAACTGTCTGGACGACGTTCAAGTGGAGTCAGCTGGCAGCACCAGAATATTACCGTAAACCGCAGCACTTTATAACTGCGGTCTGGAAAATTCCATAGCGATAGTGTCCTGGTTAAGATTCCCAGTCTTCTGTATGCTGGCCTAAACATCTGTCAATGAATCTACCGCTGTGCTCTGACGGATCGCACAGAATCAAAGTGTGTGATCGCACTCATGCACTATTCTATGTTCTCGTATCATGGGTCTGATTTATGCTCTCTGCTTCGATATCTGAAATGTCGCAGAACAGTTCTGAGTCACTTCTGCAAGTAGCCAGAGGAAGATGATGGCCCAACAAACATCTGCTCTGTATGAACCAATGACAAGCCCTTTAAACATACACCCACCTACCCACCCACATCTGCTCCCTGTTATCCATCGCCTTACACACAGACAGACATTGCCACAGGCTCACACACACACACACACACACACACAAATCTTTGCTGTGTGATCAATTACTAGCCTTGCACAGCCAACCCATCATCAGAAACAGAAAGACAAAATATTCAACACTAACAAAGGCAGCCAGAGAACAAAAAAAAAAAAAAAAAAACAGAGGAGATATGGAAAAAGATTTTTTTTTTTTTTTTTTTTCGGATTCAAAAGTAAAATTCTTGATATTTTTGGGTAATAATGTGGAACTATAATTATAGCCCTAAAACAGCTGCATTTGCTTTCTGTACTAACCAAACAAATAGCTCGATTTTAACCACAATAGATCAGCCATGTGTCATTGAATGGCTTGTTGTCAAAGCCTAAAACAAAAATTACAGTATATCACTCACACAAACATGCATATATATATATATATATAAATATATACTGCTCGTGATAGTTGTTAGCAAGCATGAGCCAAGTCAATAAGCCATCAGGTTGGCTGGCCAACAAACTCTGCCTGGTTATGCTTTGCCACACTCTGCTGAGTGAGCTGTGAGTTGTTGTATTTCTGTGTGCGTGCGCGTGCGCGTGCAGGCGCGCGTGCACGTAAATTTGACTGGCGCCACGCTACTGCTGGGAGCAATTATAAAGACATGAAGCAGATAGTTGAAGATTGCTGTTTTATGCAATGCTGAGAAACACACACGTGCATGGATACACCGAGAAATATGATGTACGCGACCGTCGGTTCCTCAGGAATATTCTCATTTGTCCACACTGACGCTATGTCATTACAATCAGACTAATTACAAAAGATCCTGGAGGCTCAGAGAGTACCTGACTTTCTAATAAAAAAAAAAATAAAGAAGAATAAATCTAAAAAAAATGGACGGAAGGAAAAACATTTATATCACAAAAATTATATATATATATATATATATATATATATATATATATATATATATATATATATATATATATATATATATATGACCTTGTCTGTTGTCAATATACGCTAAAGACAGTTCACATCCCTATAATCACCTGCTTTCAAACTGGCTTAGTAATAACTCAATAATGAGAAACATAAGCATGAACAGTATGTCAGGTGAACAAACTGAGCAAAATAAACCAAAGGTCAAACCCTGAAAAGATATAAAAAGTAACAGATGAGACTAAAGTAAGATCAAACTTGTTTTCTTCTCTAAATATAATAAAGCGTGTCTTTACGTGAAAGTTTATATGTTTGACTTTCACCGACTGATGACCTGACCGACAGAGGGCTTTCACCATGTGTTCAGCAGGAAGGACAAACATGGGTATCACATGCACCCAGATTACACAAACATGTCAAGGCACACACCCACACACAATATAGAAAACCCACCCCCAACCACACACACACACACACACACACACACACACATACACGACCCCAGTTTGCTAGAGCAATGAGTCACACTGCTGGGAACTCCATGCTTTCCCCATTACTACAGCGAGCTGACTGACTGTCCTAACACGCTGACAAAGAGAGGTAGAGAGTTTAGTAGGTAACAGAAAACAAGAGGAGATGAACCAAACGTAACTTAAAACCGTGAGAAAAAGAGACAGACGCAGGTTGGAGTCAACTGTGGTTAATTTCAACTCTATGGTTTTTCGACACAGTGAACCATTACGTTTAACTTCCAGTCACAGCTCGGTCCGAAGCAGAAGGGGGGAAAAAAACACTCCTGAGAGTATGAGAGCTTAAAAATGAGAAAGCCATGCGTTCCTGATTACTACTGTCTGACTGTCTGCTCAAATATGCTGCTGGAAAAGAGGCAAAGAAGGAAAGATAGACAGACAGACATACAGACAATGATCTCTGTTAATGTAAGTGAATGCCTGCTTTGTTGCCCGTAAAGACAGCTAAAGACGAACCCAAGCTGGATGTAAATACAGTTCACAAGATTATTTACTTCACAGTCAGTTTTACACTGAACATGAAGATTGTGTTGGACTGGATCTGAAGGCATGAAGGCATTTTACATGTTCTGTGTCCAAAACATGTTCCTGCATAAAACTGTGTAGAGCTGGAAACACACTGGCAACACCACATCACAAGGTAGCAATCAAAACGATCATGAATCTGACCAGTACTTAAGAATTTTATCTACACAGAGCCACAGACACACACGTTTTGCTCATATATATATTACAAGTAAAGCTACATCCACAATAGATTCATAAAGAACACACACACACACCATTATTTACTGCAGTGTCAGAAAAACACCACAACAACAAATCGCCACAAATAAAGACAAAAAATAAACAGGAAAACAAACCCAAACTAATGAGCACAAGTCAAAGGAAGCAAATCCAAACCAAATGGATAAATAGAAACAAAGAAAAAAAAAATGGCTGTATAAAAACGAAAGCATCCACGCTGTCACGTGTTTTCATTTTTCTGCAATTCAAACATCATGAACTTGCATCATAGGACCACATGGGGTAATTCTGTCCAAGGGATTTGCTTTTTCTGGGATAGCATTGTGCATTTAATTAAATGCAGCTTCAACGATGGATATGAAATCGAGAAAGGAGGAGGAGGACAGGGAGAGGAGGAGAGAAGAGGAGCAGAGAGAGAGAGAAGTAGAATATATAACATGGAGAAGGCCGGATTGAATGAAGACACTGGTACACATCATCCATCAAAGCAAGATGTTTTTACAACAGAGACAACTAAGGAATCCTTTCATACAATGTGTGCTTATTAATATTCTGGCTGAAATATAAAAACATAAACCAGAGCGTTATGTTCTCAAATGGATTCAAATTCATTTTATGGCACAAAAGGCCACAAAGCCAAGGTACAGGCCTGTGAAGTCTGCATTAGTAAGAGAGCAAAGGTATCAGTGCATCTACCTCACATCTTTGTGAACATCAGCATCATCGACTCGTCAACACCGGAAACAAAAAGTTGAAGCAAAAACACTTTTATACGTTTATCAAACTGGATCAAACTCTCAGACCGAAAATCACACAGTAAAGCAAAGAGCCACCATGAACTGCCAGGCTCACACACACACACACACACACACACACACAGTGGAGCTACACTGTAGGACTATTCAGTGAAGGCAGGCAGTGGGGCGAACACATCTGATATATGTCAGACTAAAGCCAATACTCATAAAGCTCATCTGCACTGTTAACCTCCAAATCTACAGTGTGAGCATTCAGACAAAACCAGACACCAGAGCAAACATTCTCTGTGAACTAATCGGGCTGGTTAAATAGGTTAGAGTTTAATCGATAGAAAAGAAATGCTCATTAGGGTCTGAAATCATAAGCTGGAGGCAGGATGCAACACAAAGTCTAACAAAGTTTGTGTCAGGATAAATGAGTGGCCGCTACAGACAGAGGGAGAGAGCGCTCATCAGACAGCGTGGCTCTGCTGCACACGCCGGCCTCACAAACAGCCCACTATCCGCCCTGTTTGCTAGAGATAGTGACGGCAGATAGGCGGCTCATTTACAGAGCGCCGCCATGATTCGGTTTCAAAGTTTGTTGATTTTGAGACACTCTGGGTTTGTGAGTACGTGTCTGTGTGCGAGCCATCCATTTAAAGGCCCGTGTAAGATGAAAGGTTTTCTGACCCAGCACCGGCTTCGCTCTAACTTTTAACTCCGTCACTGACAACAAGCTTGTTTGTTGCAGGCAGGTTTATGAGGTGTGGCGTCGCTTTGATCTCTTCACAAGTTATTACTAGGTACTCAGATTTCCTTGCACAATAATAGAAGTTGATGGAGGGAAAAAAAAAGACTCAAAATATCATCAGCAGGTGTGACACACATGATTAGCGTAAGACGTAGGCTACCTTTCCCACGCTGTTGCGGTCACTATAACGTTGTTTAACATTAGTCACAGAAAACCCACTAATTTAACACAACAGTGTCCATGTGGTCATTGAACATACGTATCTCATCCGGGACTGGAACGTTTCTCCTCACATATAGTTTCTAATCTGACATTATCTCATGTTTTTTTTCGGTGTCAAACTCACTGCTATAGTTTCTGGCATTAGCATCGCTACCTTTGTTAAAAGCGTGTACGTAGATAATCGCGGATAAATGATCGATCCGCGAACAGTTCACTAAAACTAAAGAACCTAAAACTACACATTTGTTTCAATCACCAAGAGCTGGTTGTTTCTATTCTGCCTGAAAAGACAATGAAGGATGGTTGTCTGCTGCTTTCCAATTTCCAGTATGGAGTTTAGGCCACACATCATCTCTCATGTTAATCTATCTGTTCTGGATTGAAGGGTTGGATTTTCTTGACAAACATATTCATTTTTTTTTTTTTTGAAGCACTGAGCAGCGTTTTAGTAATGCACTGATGTCAACACTGCCTGTTTGACTCATTGAAACCGACCCAAACTCCAGCTATAAAACTGTCTTCAAAAGAACTCAGTTTGGCACAAAGTAACAACAAACTGCAGCCTGCAGTCAATGCCATATTTAGCCAACTTCTATCATCCGTTCATTCAAGGTAAATATGATAAAAGTAAACTCGGTGCCCAGATGTGATTCAGACCAATTGTAATCAGCTAACATTTTCAAACAATTCATCATCCCCCTCCGTTAAGTCTTTTGACAGAAGATATTTTGTTTATTTATTCGTAAAGACAAAAGGCACGTCACTGAGACTTTGTGGACTAAAACTCAAAGATCCAAAAAGATTTCAAAAAAAAAAATAACGATTTACAAATAAAATCTGAAAAATAGCAATTAAAGATGATAATAAGGTTCGTGTTGGTACAGATGTAGTTCAGTTTACATTTGATCTGAACATATCATCTGTATTTTAAAATGTTCAGATTTGCCATTTTCTCACAATTCGAATGGTCACTTCGTACGTCTGCTCCTTTCACTTTGTCTTTCGGGCTTAATCCTGCATGTGTCGCGTGCAGCCGCTCCACCTCCGGATGACAAAAGGACCGAATCTGCATCATTCTCCACTGCGTAGACTGGAGCCGAGAGCTCAGCTCTACACAGGAGGACAAGGTGTGATTCCCGCTAATAAACTGTCCTACAAAATCAGGATATGTCAATTACCTTAATGGCAAATTAGGAGTGTTCCAGTCTGTGGTTGACAAAAACAGATCTGTAATTGGTTTGAAAACGCAAAGTGCTTTACACTATCCCTCCCACACACATACTCCCACACTAATGCTATGCCATCAGGGGAAATGTGGGGTTCTGTATCTTGCCCAAGGACAAGACAGTCAGGAATCAATGAGTCAACAACTAAACCACCAGTCTCCTGGATAATGGCTGTATGTACTCTATCACCAAATCCTGTATCTGTAGCACATTGTATTAGAGTTATGTTGGTTTGTTTTTCTTTTCCTTCTATGTGATGAAATACACCAACCTCATGTTTGTTCTCAAAGAGAACAAATGCTGAACTTAACTGTATGTAGCTATTAATTCAACCCTGATGTATTACTCGCTTAAACGCAGGCATACTTTGAGAAAGAAACTGTGCATATGTCTCTGTTAGCTTCGGTAAAGCTGCACTCAATGATAGTTAAAGTTGTTGTTTTTTTTTTTTTTTTTAAAGAAAAAATGTCCAAGTAATCAAAAAAAAAACTGAAATGTTTGCCTAAATGTCTACAGATGTGTGCGTTGACAGACATGGCCTTGTAAGCGCAGATTTTGGCTGGCACCGCGTATCTCAAATACCAAATATTAGCCTAATCACTCGGCCAACTGATTAAACTGTCTATCATTAATTCCATCGCGACACGTGATTGTGTCCTGATGCCAACTTGACGGCGAGGTTGGGTTTCAACTAAACGCCGCTTAACGTTAACGGGGAAGGACAAAAAAAAAAAAAAACAGCCAGAATTTGGGCACATCCAGCTCCGCTGCATCTGTCCTCATTTTGATTTGCTTCTGTCACCTGCCTGCCAAATCAGATATGATCAACATGCTCGATAACACACATTTAACATCCTTAAAGACTGCTAACGCTCCATGAAGGCAACAAACACTGCACAGGGGAGGAAGGAGGGAAGAGCGCATAGAAAAGATAAAGAGAGAAGATGTGGAGCTGGTTCATACTGATCTTCCTTTAGACATTCCAACAGAATGATGTCATCATGGTTACACACACACATACACACGCGCGCACACACACACGTACGTATACATACACACTTTAGTTGCCCCAGACTTTCTGCTACATCACAACCGTCACATAATGTAACTAGACAGCTCTATCAATTATGTACGATCCGTCCGGTAAAAATAGTCGCCTGGTAGCGACAGCAGCCCGTCAACACACGGAGGCCCAACCGAAACATAACTGCTGCTCGAGCTCCTCCTCGTAGGTGATGCTGCTACGTAAAGTAACGAGTAACAACACGTAAAACAGCCGGCGAGGCATCTAAAAACTCGACCACCCACCATCACATTTTCTCTGCAAAACACGTCCAGAATGATATAAAAGAGCTCATAGGTGTGCCACGTATCTAAACCGCTCTTCTTCACAACTCTATATTTTAGTGTCTGCACTCTCTCAAAACAATTGGATATATCAGTTTGATTTCATCACACAGGATGAAAAACAAGCTCCTTAAAGCAAAAAAAAAAAAAAAGAGCCCGAGCTGAGATACTTATTCTGTTATATCATCACGGAAAGAAAAGGAGAAATGCACATCTCCAGCTCACTCAATGACACTTGACGCTGAAGTTCACCGTGTGAAAACAAATACGTTGTTGCTGGACATTTAAAAAATACTCCCCCTTTCTGAACCTGAATGTGTAACGACGCAAAAAGATTGTAAACATTTCAACCTTCCTGGAAATTCCATTCTCAGTGTTTGAGCACCGGAGGGTTGAGGTTTTAAATTACACTCGTCTCAGTTGAATACAGCTGCTTGATGATTGGCTTTCAAAGTATCTGTGATGTCTCTGAGGGCACATCAGCTCATCTGTCACATCTGATGACATCAAATCAAACTAAACGTGGTAGAGCTGCACACAACTTTTATTTGTTCATTTATTTCAAACTTAGGAAACAGCCACATCATAATCTAACGGATCATCATATGTTCAAATGTTCAAATAGCAACAAACAGGCAAAAACCGAATAAAATCATTGAAATCACGTTGAAAACTGCCGTTCGCTCTTCTGTCAAATGACTAATCTCTAGTTTCAGTTCAATTCTTGTGTCATACGAGCGTCACTACAATTTCCGTGTCATGCAAATACCACAAATAAAGAAATAAACATGTCTGCATCGGGGCTGTAATCTCCCAGTCGACTGGTTGATTTATTGGCCGATACGTTCTGGTTCGTCCAAAACTCTGATTGGTCGATTTTTTTTCAATATGAATGGGCCTCAGACCAGCGTGTGTCAGGGGCCGGTCCTTTGGAATCAAACTCTTGAGCTAATTGGACCAGCCCAGTGTCAATCGGGTTTGTTGATCTACAGGTTTTATGGGCTGTTCAGACCAATATATAAATTAAAAAAAAGTGTTGGGACTGTCGGGACTACGGTTGGCCGACAGCTCTAGACCGTTCTGGACTTTTCCAGGTCACACAGATTCCCTTCGTTAGGTTGCTCCGTCCATTTTGAGTGTATGAACATATCAGAATTGTCACATTTCAATGATTTGGCTTAATAATCGTTTAATAAGTGTAGGTGCACCCTCCTGCAACAATGGCAGCATCCTTTAGGTACACCCCGACCAAGCTGGATGTTGAGTAATTGTAATAGTCTGTATGTGTCTCGGCCGTGAAGCTGTCGAAGAGTCAATTATTATAACACGAAAAAAAAAAATTGTCTAAATATTCCTCAACAGTTCTCTGCGTCGATTTTTAGTCGAAATGTCAGGGCTTCAGTCGATCAAGAATTTGTTTGGTTGATTACAGGTCTAGTCTGCATAGGTGTGCATGGTCCACACACACACACACACACACACACACATCATAACATTACTGAGTATTTCTTAAAGCTCCAACAACAGAATGAGCCACACTGTCGAAGCTTTAACCATCAGGAAACCTTTCTGGATCAATGTTTGCCGTTTCCACAGCAACGGTGTTAGTTTTCTAGATAGTGAAGCACTATTTTTTTCATCTCTATATGCACTTCACAAAATCTGTACATGCATATAACTCCAAACAACGGGCTGTTTGTTTCACTGGTACGTGCGTGGACACTGGACACAAAGTGCAGTTTCAGTTCAAGTCGTAAAGTTTTCTGGCTTCCTAACTTGTAATGGAGACAGACGCTAAACCACTGTATAACGCCACTGCTTACATCAAACACTGGCTAAAATCAGATCTCCGCCTCTCGTCTGTTGCTTCACTTCTCACATCTGAACGCTGCGTCTGAAAATAAACCCCGCTGAGACGTCACAGTGACTCTGCATTAATGAACCTCTTCCAATAACAAGATGGTGGATCGGTGTGCTCAGCTGAAGGACTGCTTTAATTTCATGTCACCAGGTTCACAAAGACAACATTTTGGGAATAGCGGTAACAGCAGTAAATATGAACACCTGCAGGGTGGGAGTCAACACCGAGCGGCCGAGGTGCTGGTGCATTTTTGCCGCTGCAGCCTGTAAATCAATCCACAGTATTCTTCACGCTGGTTTGGCAAGTAACCACTCAGGACTTAGAGGCAGCAATCAATAGAGTGTTTTTTTTCTCCAGCACAAACTAATACTCTGCAAACTTAATAATCTCCTCAGTTAGCTGTATTTTCACAGTGAGCACATTTCTTCATTTCTCTTTGTGTCTTACTGGTATGTTGATCCCAGTGTTTTATAGTAACGAAGTAATAATACTGAACTACTGTACTTCAGTATGTTTTGGGAGTATCTGTACTTCACAATTGATGTATTATCCAGCGCTCTGCTTCACTCTACCCTCAAGTCCACCTGTGACTGTTTAGACCATCAACACCATGTTTGAGGGTTGATGGAGGCTCCATCTTAAAGGGTGGATGGATGGAGAAATTTCAACAATATCAATATCAAACACAAATTTACATTTAGTGAAAAAAGAACAACTTTAGTACTTTAGTTCAGGCTCAAAATACTAGATACTTACTTGAGTAGCATTCTGGTCTGTGACTTGAACAAAGTCATTTTTTGGTCGAGTATCGTGGGACTTTGAACTACTTTATAAAACACTGGTTGATCCTGATCAAACATACACACCTCTAAAAAAAACTATATGGCTCATTTGGCTTCAATTGTATCTGTGTTCAACAGATAAAAATGGAGTTTCCTGCGGTGCAGGCCTGGAGACATCCAAAAGATCAGAAAGCACATTTGCATAGGAAGGAAGCACATTTTTTAACATTTATCTTTCCTGAAACATCCTGAAAACATCCTGAATTTGCATGATAAGTGATAAGTGATAAGAAAACAGAGGAGCTGTCAACATCGACCAGTCCTCTATTGTCGGCCAAAGTACAAGCCAGTCACTGCAGTCAGTGATGATATTTTTTATCTTTGTTGGTTTTGGGGTTTTTTGACAGAAAAGGTGAAAAATAACATTTCAAGATACCAAAGATTTATGACACATTCACACAGTTTTATCTGGATTTTTTTTTTTTTTTTTTTTTTAAACGTGATTTTGCTTTAGTTTTCTATAGAGCGGCTCAAATTAGCGCAAATGCACACGCTCTCTCTCATCACCACTTTCTATAACCTGAAATGTATGCTAGAAATAAAAGTAGATAAGGTAAAGAGGACGTATTAATACTATTGTCGCATATGAAGAGTAACTAGAGAAATAGATAATGAATAGATGTCAACACATTAACTATAACTCTCCATTACCCTGTTTCTTTTTCTTGACAATGTCAGCAGGCTATTTCTTAGTCCCCAAATCATATACTGCATATGATACCTAATCAAATGCAGATGACGTGACATGATCTTGAGATATTTCCATCGTTTCAAAAAAAAGGAGTCTGCTGGCAAAAATATATTCCCCCCCCCCCAATCAAAAACAGATGCAGCAAACTTCAGATGTTTGGCATCACAACTCGTATATCAAAGAGCGAGGAGGGTTTCTTTGCGGAGCTGCCATCAACCATCCTTCACCCCGTCATGCACGGAGACATTTATTGTACAACAGGCAGCGGTGATGGCAGCTGTGGCTGCACATGGAGAGTACTACACTTTCTGAGTCGAGGGGGAAACAAAACATATTGTCCAGCACTTTAACTATCACAACACTATCACTATCTTTATTGGTCACCTGACTTCAACGGGAGCCACAGGTCCAAACCACAAGGTCAAGCCACTTAAGAGGGATGTGACCTTGTGGCTTGGACGCGTGGGACTGTAGCGAATGTGAAATATCATGGTAGAAGTAGAAATGGAAAGTGAATGCAGTTTGGGTTGAAATAATCTTCAACTCAGCAACAAGTCGCAAAATAACTGGCGAAGTGCAGTGAATAATTGAAGGCAGCTTTTGATAAAGTGCATGGACAGCGGCGCAGAGGAGCAGAAATACCCCAAATGTAGGCCCCTCAAAGTTGGTTTAATATCAAGAAACTCGCTCTTTCTCTCTCTCTCTCTCTCTCTCATACACACACACACACACACACACCCCATGCACAATATGGCCTCAGACCTGGCAAGCGCCACTCAAGTTCTTGGAGCAGCTTTCTCTCTAATTTAAAGTTGATTGCCGTGGGCCCTCTGTGTGTGACTAGTGAAATATGAGTGTGGAGAACAGACTGCAGAGGCTTGGACTGAGTTTAGCTCTGTGTGTGTGTGTGTGTGTGTGTGTGTGTGTGTGTGTGTGTGTGTGTGTGTGTGCGCACGAAAGTATTGGATCGTTGAGAGTTTGTACCTATGCATGTATATGTGCATGCATGAGTCTGTGTCAAGGTCTGAGTGGAGCCTCTGCATACTTGTGTGGTGTGTGTGTGTGTGTGTGTGTGTGTGTGTGTGTGCGCATGTGGTTTTTGGCCAGGGCTAGAGCAGAGATTGGACTGCCAGGGCGAGCTGTCTGCAGGGAATCAGGCAAAGTAAGAGGCAAACTGAATAACAGTACTTCTCTCTGACTAGAATGAGATGTCTGCGTGTGAGTGGAGCTGAACTGAGCTAAACTACTTCTGACTATCTGGTTAATTATTCCTCTCTGAGCTTTCATATGATGAATAACAGTGTTATCTAAGAGTCTCCCGTACTTAACCGAAAGTGGGGTTAATTGTTTTGATAAACGTGTCCTAACAAACAAATTTTTTGGCGTAGTTCTCTGAACTTAGATAAGAAAAAGTCTACAATACAGCCACCATGAAGTTGCCTTCCAGCCTCTGGGTAAACACTTCCTACCTTCATAATGTATCCATATTTTATGTTATCTAACCGGACATAGTGTATTATCAGTCTTTAACAACATGATCCCAGGAGACAAGTGTCATCTGTGATATGAAGGGAATCGTGAATTAAGGGTTGTCATCTTGGATTTCCCTTTTCTTTTTTGGATATGTTTGTAACCTCTGAGTCCAAAGAACACATTTGTTCACTGAGGGTGTTTGTAAATAGTTTTTTTTTTTTTTTTTTTTTACAGGATTTTTGGTCACAATATTTATAAAGCAAAAATACTCCCCGGCTTTCCTTTTATAGAGGGAGAGAGACAGACTTTAATCCATGGGTCGGCTACCTTCCCAGAGGTAAACAGAGAGGTCCCCGGTGTCTCTAGCTCTTCTGCTTTTTTTTTTTTTTTACTTAAATGTGAATTTGAACATGAAAAGTATAAAATAAATATAAACATATCCTTTTAATGTATTTCTGATCCGGCCACTCGGACTCTGAAAAGAAATCCATAAATAGTAAACACCTGTAAATGACAGAGATATGGCAGAGAGTGGCCTGGTGTTACTCTCTCACTCCTTGGCTTCTCTCAACACAGACCCACAGATGACACAACAATTAGCTAATCTGTTCTCCTCTGCATCCACTCAACTGGTGAGCTTCAAGCAGCCAAATGGATTTTGAAACAAAGAATAAACACCAGAGAGCAGCAGAAATTAGTCTCTGACAAGATGCGGTGCAAGTTGTTGTATTTAAAACCCCCAAAGATACTTAAAGGTGACAAAGAAAGGTTGAATGAGGTCCTAATCCTTGTTCTGTGATGTGACATATACACAATAAAATGTTGGTTGGATGTGTAATGTCTCAGAAGCTTCATAAAAACCTCTCAGAAAGATATTTTAGGTTGGGGGGGGGGGGTTTAAATGAGTGGTTTTGCACCTATTAACTGGCAACCTCATTATGAAATGCAAGCCTTTGACACTGATTGGCTCCTTCACTGCCACTCAAATGAATGTAATGCTGCGTTCCAGTTGTACTCGGAAGTCAGAATTTCCGAGTTCCCAGGCGGAAATTTCAACTGGAAAGCCCCCCGAAGGCGGATTTCCGACTCGGAAAGTCAGAGTATCCTCACCACCCTCGAGTTGACAATCAAAGATGGCTGCCCTGTGTGTAAACAGTAGTAGAAGCCCTTGTAATAAGCTTTTTTATTAGCACTTCTGACTAGTTCTTGTCGATCTAAATCACTCTATATATGGAAATGCTGCGGTAGTGTAATTTATATTTTGTCATGTTGTATATATGAACTACAACACAGGCCGTGCTAACAGTGGCTAACAATGATGTGGTAGATCGGTGCTCGTTAACCAATAAGATTAAAATACTCTGAGCGTCGGTGACTAGAGGCTTCTGCCGATCGGCAACCTGATTGAGAGGATGATCGACGATGTTGTTGTTTGTTTTGCCGTTAGAAAAGACACACACACACACACACTGCTATAGCTGTACAGCCACATTCATTGTGCTCTGGATCAGCAGATTGGCAGCTTTTCCGACTTTGTAGCTGGAACGCTGATAACATTCGTCATTCCCAGCTCCAAGTTCCGACTTCCGAGGTAAATGGAACACAGCTTCAGAACACAGACAGACCGTCTTTTTACAGCTAATCGACTCTGAAGGGGAGGGAATGGAGTCAGAGTGGGGGGTGGGCAGTGAGAAACATTTTACGTCACAAACAACCGTTTTTGAAATTGAGCCATTTTCTAGCAGACATAAGATAAAAAAGATAAATTTCTATGAAAAGGAGATGTTCAGAATTTCTGAATGTGGGTGTACGACCGTTCTTCAATAGAGACCAAGTAAAATGCTTTTTGATTCTCTGTCACCTTTTTAATAAAATACAGCCATTCATGATCGGGCCTATATCAATCAGTGCAATCAAAAATGCATGATGGGACAATTTTACACTGGGAAAAAAACAAGAGGCTGCATGTCACAAAGTCTCTATTGACACATTATACGTCTCGATCTGTTAATTCAACAGATTTCAATCCATAAATCCTTAGATCCACATCTAAAGACGACCGGAGGCAAAAGCTACGAACCACAGCCCCCGACAAACATGTTGTAAGTATGATTTAAAAAAACAAATGAGAAATATAAAAATGTTGTACATAAATAATTTCAGCTGGTTAACTTGTGTGCGCCGGGACTTCACTACTTTACTTTGGCTTTTGTGCAAACAACCACAAGACAAGTTCAAACTGAGAAGAAAAAAAATAAAATAAAACCGTAACGCATGAATTAGAATCTCCTCCAGCGTCCTCTGTCCAACATCACATATCTTGTCATATTTGTTATTGTTTAGACAACATGTCTGTGTGTCCTCCAGAACATTGGCCTTGTGTGCGACTAAATTCAGAGCCACTAGCAACGGACCAGCAAAGCTGATTCTGATTATGCTTTTTCGCTCTATCGTCCCACTGAGGCATCACAGGCCGTCCTGTTTGATAAACACAAGCGTACATTGACGTCACGTTACACGATTTGTGGGTAAGGCTCAATTTCTGCCACTGATACGCAATGTGCAGTGAAACCTCGAGGTGCAAGAACACATTTACACACACCCCACATTTAAGTGTCTCCTTTGTACAACTCCAGACTGACTTCTTGTGAAGGCTTTAAGCTGCGGATGAGTGATGTTATACCGTGAACTCTGACCTACATTTATTTTAACAGACACAGGTATTTGAGAAAAGCAACAAACGGAATAAATCTGGAGCCACAGCTCTGAGCCTCGTCCCTCTGGCTCCCTGTGCCACCCTCCTCTCCTCTTCTACCCCTGACGCCGCCAGGCTTCAACTTTCTGTTTGCATTCCTGTTGAGATCTATTTAAAGACTCGATCACTCCTCTGGCTGGAGGAATGCACATCTGTAGCGGGACCCCATTCTACTGTCTCTGTCTGAGTAAGAGTAAAGTATTTGTTTCTATTTGTAGTACAGTAACCTTTACTGCTGCCCCGGAACCATGATTGTGCATATAAATATACAAAAAGAGCGAGCAGGATGAAGACTAATGTTGTTTATCACATCAACAAGTGCTCTTGGATGACTCATGACTTCGGGGATTCATTTATACGCTGCCAAGTGTGTTTCTGTGCTTGTGTTTCCACCTTCCTGATCCCATACAAACACCAATACAGCCTACATTGGTGTGAACCACATTTACTACATAATAAAAACAGGTTATGACGGACAGATTCATTAATTATAACAAGAACCACATATAAAATCAAACCACCTTTCTCCAGTAACACCACCGACAGTCTGCTTGATTGTGCCTTTTTTTCTTTCCAACAACTTTAAACCATTTGAAAATGACATTTTTAAGGCCAAAACAGAGACGAAAACAGGCCATGTTCTTCAGTCTGCGCTACTACACACTACAATCACAATGAATGCTACGATTCATCTATGAGACGTCGTTGGAAGCATCATTACGAGCCTTGTAATTAAAACACATTTTCTCTAACAAGTGTTCAAGGGTGTTAGACGAGCAGCAGCAAGGACGCAGGACACCTCACTGACAACAACACGGAGGACGTTTCCCTCACTACACTACTGTCCCGCGGAGGGAGACGGACAAACTTTTAGCCCCCCTTCCTGCTTCCCGACACTCACACACTCAAACACGCGCGCGCGCGCACACACACATACACGCGCGCGCGCGCGCACACTGCCTCCTAGCCGCTAATTCCCACCTCCTCGGTACAAAAGAGTTAAAATCAACAAACTTACCTTGGAAAATGTCCCCGAGTCAAACAGGCATTAGTATGTTGTCGCCGTCCATGGCTGGGACTTGTTCGAGCTGTTCCTCGGCTCCCCGGAGAGACTGGAGCGGACCAGCGGGTTAACAGAGCAACAAAGTCGGACTAGGAGAACAGGGAGGGGAGGAAGGAGGCCAGACATGACTACCGCCGCTTCGTTGGTCGAGCCGGCTGTCAATCATAAAAAGAGTGGGCGGGTCTTATCTGGAAAGGGATTATGGAGGCTCAACTACCAGCACTGATCCCAGGTCTGAGGTCTAAGGAATGTGCAGTAACAGAGACGGGATTATAAACGTTTTGATGTGTTTGTTGTCACCACATGAGTCACACTGTGAGGTTGTATTGCTTCATAGTTTTTCAGTAACCAACTTTATATGTAAATGTAAAAGTACTTTTTTTTTTTTTTAGTGAATTTGAATTAGTCTGTGTTTGAATCAGTGTATAATCTGACTAAACAATGTGTGCGGATGATTACATGTGCCAACCACAGATTAAACATTTACTTTTGAAATGATTCCCTGAATATTTAACAAACGACATTTTCATTTCATGTATTAACTGAATATTATTTAACAGAGATAGATCTTAGTTAACAAACATGTTTACAAAGACAACAAGCTTTTCCAGACTTAACTGTGGTCACTGTTGATCCTACTTTATCAGATCAAGTTTGTTTGTTTGTTTGTTTGTCGTAGCTCTTGTGTGATGAGAACATCAGCGCATTAAAACCATTAATGGCTGCAGTGCTCTTTTGTTACGCTGATCATAAAATGAATGACAGTAGCAGCTCAATATCGAGAGCAGTGACCTTTTATCCTCCATTCTGGATGTAAATAGAGATGGAAAAAAAAATCACCTCTGTCACTGATACAATAAAACAGCCTCCAAACTACCACAGAACGTAATCCTCACCCCTTTAAAACGGTTTCAACAGAAACGAGTAGAATTCACGAATGTAACATTTAATCATTAGAGTGCCATTTTAAATTAGATTACATCGTGCAGGTGTACCTGTACAATAAATGTATAAACTGGTCAGCTGTTCTGTATGTTGTAATGTTCTGTGATTATAACAAACCTTGTGCAGATTTCATTAAAAGATTTCAGTCTTTGGTGTAGGTTCGGTGACATAAAATGTGAAGGCCATGCTGATGTAAGAAGATTTTTATTCACAAAAGTACATTTATGAGTATAAAAGAGTTTCTTCCTCTGTAACCTTGGAAACCATCACAGTGGCACACAGTGGGACATGGTGCAGACAGGACATGTGCTCTGGTTATGTAGACTGTTTATTAGCAATGCGCCTTTCACCTTTGACCTAGATTTTCCTCATGGAAGAAAACAGCCAATCATATCCTTCCAACTGCTTCCCCAGACTGGACATGGACAATTCGAATGAAAACTATGTCACAGTTACTGCCCAGTCCCCTCATCAGGCAAACAACAGTGACACCAGTTATTCTATTGAAAGGGGAATTTCCATTGTGAATAAACCCAGCCTCCTGACTGACCCTGACCTGTAGCCGCAGCTTGGAACAGTTATAGTGTCATCAGGAGCACAGAGAAGTGAAAATCACTCAGGCTTAAAGGTGAATCAAACCAACGGATCAACAGAGTCCTGTGGAGTTTCATAGAATTTGTTTTGCACCAAGGACTGCATTTCAATTTCAATTTACATTGTATTTATTTACAATGGCATCAAATATCTTCGGATTTTGATTCTGTTTCTTTGCCATGTGTATTCTCTGAAGGAATGTGTGTTGAATAACTGGGCTGTGAGTCTGTGTCCTGCAACAAAAGAGTGTTAACGTTTGTTTAGATGGTGTCAGGGTGATGTCCAGTCCGGTCGATGCTTTTGTGGTGTGGTTGAACTGAACTGCATCTGCTCCTTGTATTCTGACTGCTTGACCATCTGCCCAGCACACTGAGTTGATCTGCTGGTCCATCTGTTTTACTTAAAGTATGAGCCAACTTACCTGTCAGTCTGTGTCCATCTGTCTGTCCGTTGTCTCATCCGTCCTTGTCTGTGAGGGTCAGCGGGGTTTTGTGAACCATTTAGCTACTGTACCTCTGTTTATTTATAACTTCTACATTTACTTACATTCCACATTTCTCACCATGAATATTTTTGCACATCAAAATTCTGAGCTTCATATCAGAAATTATAATCATAGTTACAGTTTTATTTACATAATGTATAATGTAACATTTGAAATTACTTAACATCTAGTGAGGCTTGTTTGTAATAGTTGTAAATGTGAAGTAAAAGGTTTTAAATGGTTTTAAATAATGCACTTGGCTAAATCCTCATTTGTAAATGGGAAATACATTTGCATTGTGCTTTTCTAGTCTGTGACCACTTAGAGCTTTACACCACATGTCACATACAACAGTTCACACACACACACACACACCTTAACACCTTGACCACCAGACTGCAGAAACCAGGAATTGAACCAGCAATCATCTGATTGGTGGATGACACAGTTGTATGGTGCCTGTGTTTAAGATAGGGTACTTTAATATTACAAATGCAATTCTTCTTATTTTCTAAGTGCAAGTAATTTTGAGTAAAGTTTTACTGTTACTAAAACACAACAGCAGCAGTGGGACATAGTGGTGAATAAACGTACACATACAGGTCACTGTGCTATGACTCATAATATGTGCTTATTGTGTTCCAATCTCCATCTCAGTAAAAATGATTGTTAATGTGTTTCTGGTCACTTCAGCGTAGCTTTGATGACCACCTGTTGACTGATGTGATGTTGCTTCCCCCTGCTGGTCATTTTGGATCCCTACATAGTACAGTTCAAACAGAAAAAATGCTGAGCAGTATATGTTTGTACTTTCTGTCAAAAGCCTTCTTTTGAACCAATTCATGACAGACTCTCTGCCAGATGTTTGTGTGTTTGTGTGTGTGTGTGTGTGTGTGTGTGTGTGTGTGTGTTTGTGTTTCCCGGGTGGGTGGGTGGGTTCTCCAGCGATACATCTGGCCTTCTTCTACACTGTCAGTGTTTACTGAATCCAGATCTGGGAGAGGGCTTCCTGTAATCCCCTGAGCTGTTCTCCTCAGCTGGGCCAAGGCTTTTCTGTCCTGCCGTACCACACTGTCACACTGAGACAGAGAATGATGTCTACTGTGACTTTATAGAAGTGAGGTGCAGGTGAGACCAGTCAGTGACCAATCAGACATAAACAGAGGTGGTCATTTGATTCCCCCACACACACACACACACACACAGTTACAGCAGCTACTTACCTCTCCAAAAATTTATAATATCATATATGCTCAGTTTTGTTTCAGGTGTGTGTTATGTCATTTCCAGTGAGTCATATTGTTAGTGGCAGTGCAGCAGGGGTGGTATCTCTGTGTTGTTGTGAAACTTCAATGTCAGTTAACAGATATCACACACACACACACACATCATAGAACAAAAACAATGTAGGTGAGTAACTTGAAAAGGTCGTGTTAAAAAAACAGTGAATTAAGAAGAAATAGTTCAATAGCAATACATACATATGTACTGAGAGTCTGACTGCTATGGGGAAAGCGATCACCAGCCTGGTGTCTTTACTACAGAGTCTCTTGTATTTTGTCCCAGACTGCAGGAAGGAAAACAGGCTCTGATGATGATGATGGTTAGTGTCGGTGATAAGTGACCAGCAGGGTTGACAGCAATTCATCAATAATCTTTCCTACACTTCTTATTATCTGTTACAGTTTATCGTCTATCTTCTTTCATCTGTGCTTTTTCCAATCAGAAGTAGATATAGTTTGTGACTGAAAGTAGGATTATCCATGCTTCATAGCCTATGAAGGGGATGGGGCAGCTCAAAAAGCAGCTCTGTCCTCTGTGCAACTTCAGATCCCCTGATTCTGATTTCCATCAGAGGAAACATGGTTCTGTCTATTAAGAGTGTTACCTAGAGGGCTACACTCAAGACAGGTGCTCCAGTGAATGTGCTGAACATCATCAGTCATGTTGTGTTGTGCTGCTTCAGCCTTAGACTTTCCCAAAAGTGTTCATAAACAGTGACGAGGATCGTACCCAGATGGACCGATGGTGCAAAGAGTTAAGAAAGAAGATTTGAAAAATTTGCCTGGTCCAGACGCAGACACAGAACCTGAGTCAGATTTCACTAACTGCTCCTCCGATCATCACTGCTGAAGCTGCTGCCAGCAGTGTGGGTGAGACAGAGGACCAGCCAGAGCCCAGACCAGGAGCAGAAACTACTGTGGTTACACTCCCGCTAGAAGATGCGTAGTAAAAACTGTTTCATCATTTTCATTTTCAATCTAAAACTGTACATCTAACACTACAATAGCTGCTGAATAACATGGCAAATCTATTAGATCAAAATAGATGCCAAATATTTTTTAGAATTTGGTGGAGACCCAAATGGGGGTAAAAAAAAATTAGATTGACTATTGGACTTATATGGTGTCAGTGGCTAGAAGCACTGCTCTAAATAAATGTTTATATTGCTTTATGGCATAACTGTTTACTGTTTCACTTCCAGTCACTGATGTTTCTGCATTTATTCACCTCTATTCAACCCCTCAAATCCTGAGTCACATGACAACATTCATGTTGTGAATAGGATGTTTATATACCCAGAACAACTGTGTCATGTGGTTCTGCTGTGTGCTATAGTTTGCATGATGACTCACCGTCTACGAGCAGATGTTACCTGCAGAGTTTGAGTCAGATCTGCCCAAAAAGTGCCTTGTTCGCTCAAGTAGAATCAACTGACCAAATCCATGCACACATCTATGTAGATTTATCACATTAGCAGGTTGTACACCCACATGATGCACAAGAGTGCATGCGCACAAAGAGGATAAAAGCACAAAGGCACAGACACACACACACACACCACACTAACCCTCCCACCTAGCCAGTCTTTCCTTCTCTCTGTCTCTCCCTCTCACACACACACACACACACACACACACACACACACACACACACACACACACACACACACACACACACATACAAACACTAAAGCCGCTGATGGTTCTTAAATCCCTACATGGCGTCATTGCCAGTCAGTGGGTGTGGTTTTCACTGGTTTGTTAAACATACCAGAGGTTAAATGCCATTCACTAAGTACACCGTGTCCCTCCCCACTCTCATTATTGCTCTCAGTCAGGCTCACTGCTGCTCCAGCTTTCACAAGGTAAAGTCCTATTTGTCTTCTTTCTGTATCAAAAAAGGTTACCGGCTGTTATGGAGTTTCTTTCTTCGTTGCCTTTTCTCAGTCGTTTTGTGTATGCTGGCTATTTTTTCCCCAGGTTTCCTGCAAACACAGTCTGTGAGTGGTCCAGCTCAAGAGAAGTGCTCTGTTTATCTCAAGTCTTTTCCTGGAGATCCACAATCCACAGTTTGGTGGTTGGTCAGCAAAGATGTCTCTCCCACTGTCAGTGCTGATATGTCTGTCAGTTGTCCAGCTGTGTATGGGAGATCAGCCAGTGGAGGAAATCGTCACAGCCAGTAAGTAGTGAATATTATATAGAAACGGATGGAGTGACATTGTAAAGAGGGAAGTAAGATAAAGGAATATAAGAAAGTTTTTTGGGAAAACAGACTTTGTGACTTGACATCTACAAAATGGAGTACTAACGTGATGGAATTTGATATTGGAACTTTTTATAAAACAATAATGTAAAGAATGTAAAGTGACTACTTATGATGCTGTCATTACAATTCATACCAGGAAAGCACATCCTTAAAATATCACTTTTTCTGCTTGCACATATCATTAATATCTCTTACCAGTATGATTCTGTTCATTTAAATCTGTTGTGACAAATGTATTATTATCCTTATTATTATCCTTCCTTTCCTGAGTTGCCTCCAAAACTCAGTGCCTCAACAGTGGGTTTGAGCCAAAATGACGCACAGTCTTGGAAAAAATAACAAAGTGAGCTTTATTTGGAATTTCATGTACTAATACTGATGTTTATAAAGTGAACTTCTCACTTCTCTGTCAGGCTCATGCAGACAGTTGGTTTAGTTAGAGAAAAGTACACGATAATACACCAGAGAATACCCAACAAGGGAATGTTAGGTTTGCATTTTAAAGGACAGTACAACCACTGTGTGCAACAGTGACAACAGCATTAGTATCAAAATTACAATAAACATCCTAGAAATCTATCTCAGAATGTTTCCATCTGTGTCAATTTGCCATATGAAGTCAAATAAATGAATGTGTGTACAGCATTAAACAAATAATGTTCACGTCGAAGATAAAAACAAGAACTGTAGCTGGCAACTGAAGGTAATGACGGTTGGCTTATTTCTATCAGCTGTATGTGATCACTGAAAATTCAGTCGAACAGGAAGAGAAGAAATATTAAAAGAAAACAAGAAAATTTGAGTCGCTCGCTCACTGGGTGTGCCTATATGACACAATGGCACAAAATAAGTTGTGCGTCCACATACTCAGTCTGTCGACAGTGATTAAGTAGCGAAGTCTGGTTGGGTACAGTGAGTCAGAAAATTCAGTTTTGAGCCAGCAGGCAGAAAGACTTGTCATTGGCTGGATGGAGTTTGGTTTGGAAAAGAAACAGAATCCATCAGTTTCACTCAAACAGCCTTCCCCCAAATTTGTCCAACATTAGTTGCTTCTACGGGGGAATGGCTCCACTGAGCAGACAAGCATTCAGCTTGTCCCACACAATTTAGATATTCAATAGTTTGATGCAATATTTAGAGGTGTTTTACTAGATGAATTCATATATTTAGTTCCACAGTGAGGCAGATCTGGGGATCTAAGCAGATCTGCTTAATGTTACTTTAATAAACACTGAAACTGACAATAGCTTCAACAGTCAAGATTCTCAGCAGTGTCAATGAAGTGTCATATAGTGGGTTTTGTACTGCCAAGGTTATAAAATGACAAAAAACTAATGTATGCACAGTCAATTACACAATGGTGCTGCACAGAGTTTAGACAGTTTGAGTGACAGACTCCTGTCGGACTCCTCAGAGAATCAATATCCAACCACATTGGATGGATATAATGGGTTTTGAAATGTGTGAGAGGATAAGTGAGAATGTTTACCTAATCATGGTTCTGGAGTAACTGTCTGGGATGAAGATTCCAGGCTTCATCCTCTTGGGGTCACAAATGAATAAATATTCGTGGTAATCTATCCAAATAATGGATGTAGGTCTGTCTCGACCAAGGTGACGCAGCCACCAGTTGACACTGCCACCTTCAGAGCCACTCAATTACTGCTGCTAAAGACTTTAACATTATAAAACAAAAATAAAATTAGTGTCAGTTTGAGTGCCTTTGGCCACCCACATTCCAAAGGCTGCAGCTACTATATCTGAGTTTGCTGTTATTTCCCAGAGAAAGTGTTCTTATATTCTTGGCCTGGCAATTGAGGCTTGGTTTGGCAGAGAGGTGAATATGGTTTGGCAGTGCAAGTACAAATTTATTAGTGAAATTGGCCGAATCTAGTGTTTTAGGCGTCTTTCAGTTTCCAAATCCTCGACTGTTGTTCTGGACTGCAGCAGCACATTTTCAGGCTAAAGGAGCAGAAGAATCCCAAAGGGAACATACAAAATCACGACACTTAAAACCTGCTGGTGTGTGTGTGGCTGTCATTCTGCAACTGGAGTCAGTGTGTGAGTGTGTTAGTAGCGTCAGCATATTTTAATTGATTAATTTATAGTAGTACATGTGATAATGTGTGAACTTCAGATGAAATTATGCAGGTTTTGTTTAGGAGCTGTGAGTTATAAGTCTCCACAATATAAATCAAAGAAATGTCCTTTGAAGTCATAAACTACTAGACTCACGCTGTGTGTTTGTGGTTTCAATTTCCCATAGGGAAGGTGCCTCTGTTGGGTGGCTGGTTTGACAGGAATCCAGAGTCAGCTGATGTTCAGGAGGTTGCTCAACAAGCTGTGAAGCTGTTCAACTCACACTCCAAAAGCAAGCGGGTGTTCAAACTGTTCTCTGTCACTGCTGTTCAGTCTCAGGTAAGATCCAGGAACTCTTTTCCAACGCTTCTTTTCTCCACCACATAATAATAATCTATATAGTAGCGTCACATGCAAATGTCTCTTTAGGTGACCAACGTGATCAACTTTAGGATCGATGCAGTCTTGGGAAAGACAAAGTGTCTCAAGTCTGAAAACCACGACTTGAACAGCTGCAGTGCCGACAAAAAGGTATGTGCTTTTATGAGTCTGTTAGTTCTTTTGACATCTTGTAATGTAACACATTCATATGTAGCACATGAGGTGTGTGTAGATTTACAAAAGTCTAACCAGTTGTTTCCCTCTCCACAGCATCTCAAGTGTCACTTCAAGGTGGCCTTCGATCCTCGTAACAACGGCCATGAGCTGCGCAGGCACAAGTGTTCGAAACTTAAGGGGGAATTTTAACTCTTTAATCATTTGAACATTTGTATGATTAAGCTCTATAGCTTTAAGTAACTTCTTACTTTGATACAGTGTGGCAGTTTTTAGTGAAGTTGTTGTTTGGATGAATGATGATTTACCCTTTTAAGAGTGGCCTCGGTAGTTTAAAGATAATTCCTGAGAACAGATGTTAAGTTTTGTCACCTGACTGTGGTGAATATTTGTGGTTTGTGGCCATTGTTGTGTTTTATGTCTTTATAGTTCATTTATTTAAAAAAAAAATATATATTTAATGGTTTCATATACCATTTGATAACTAGATATCATCGTCATAAAAATTCAACTCCCTAATCATGATTTTATGGATGCTGTTTAAAATTGACGAAACTCATTTTTCTGCCAGTATTTATTTACTTTGTGAAAACTTTGAAATAAATGAAATGACAGTGATCACACACGTTACCACACATTTATTTTGAGGAAACAGAACACACAGCATCCTGCTGTCCATAATTTTCTTTCACATATCTGAAAAGAATGATCAGAAGTCATTAATCAAATCATAAAGAAGACAGTGGATTATACTTCTTTAATCTATATTGTTTCTATATATATATACTTACTACATTTGTATAATCTATTGATCCTGAGGATGTCAATATCAGACATGGCATTCCTTTGTCCAATTGGCACCCAGGGATCTGGGATAGGGGTTATGGTGTCTGCTCCCTGTGCTGATGTAAAAGCAGTTCTGGAAGAAAAAAAGAAAATCAGGCACAAATTGAAATTGAAAATTGCCAGGTTTTATACTTCAATGACATGTCATTTACTGTAACTTGGCTTTATAATAATTTTAGGCTTTAGTTTAGCCTGGCCCATGTCCAGATGAGAAAATATCTGCAAACCTCATGAGTCGATTAGCATATCAGAGCTGTGCTAACATTTGTTGACCAAAAACATCCCAAACATTTTAAAGGTTGTACTGAGATGTTACCTTCCATAATGCATAACAGAGGAATAGTCATATGGCGTGTTCAAGTTGTCGGTGTCCATTTTATTGAAGTTATGTGCATTTACTGTTGAATGAAAAAAAGATATGTAAATGTAAACAAACAAATGAACAAACAAGGAAAAAAAGAGTAAAACTAAACTTGAAGATGTTCTGAGTATGTTGGTTTAATGTAGCTGTGTGGAATAACTCAACAGGTCATCACAGCTGTTATTGCAATAACAGCACCGATGTCACATGCATTGACAACAACTGCGAACTGTGGCAGCCATCGTTCATCTTTCCACCAGTCACCTTTAAAAATAACTCGATTCAGATTTATAGGACAAATACAGCTGATTGGAAATGACGTTAAATACTTCAATGGCCCAAAGGGAGCAGATATGACAACACCAGGAAAACCACTGTTGACTTATTGGTCCATTGTGAGGTGATGAGATGTAAAAAGCATTCTGCTTTGGCCCGTGATCATAAGATTGCAATTAAAATCTTGTTTACTCATCACGAACTGAGCGCTTTGATTTCCTCTAGTCTCTCAGTAATCCTACACTCTTTTTTTAATGCCACAAACCTTTTTAGTATTAGACTCTAAAATAATAAAATTGACTGTAAATAACTGACTGTTTTAGGAACACATTTATCTAAAGCAGTTGAATACATATCATTCAAGCAGTTAGTTATGTTATTTGTTTTTGAAGGCAATGAATTCATCAAAGTGCCAACGTACTGTCATCCAAGAGTCATGAGCAAATTCCCTGCTTCCTGAATATTCTGTGGGAAAAGATCATCTGAGTTTGTTCCATTAAAAGTTTTATTAGAGAGGGATTTTTCATTTAAATTCAGGGGAGGGCATAAAACAGAAACACCAAAAAACAGAGGGAAGAAGAGGCACAGAAGAAGATAGGAGCCATCACGAGGCTGTGTTTGCTTTTTGAAATGGAGGAAGCTGTTAAAGCTGTTTTTGATAACGCTGAAGACTAAAGCTGCAGAGAATTCTGACTCATTCAGCTGCTTTTATTTCAGCTCTGGTCTGAATATGAGCAAGACTTGATCGTAAAGATCCTGGAGCATGTGAATCATAAATATATCTGTGGGTATAATTAGAGCTCACCTGCTGGGACATTTTCCCAGTTGATCCTGACATACTGGTCCCTGTCGCTCCTTGTGTGTTCATGGTGGAAACCAAGTGCGTGGAGGAGCTCGTGCTGAATGGTCCCATGATCAAGACAACCGTACACAGAGAGTGAGACTACCTGCTGCCCTCCGTCTCTGCCGATAGTGGACCAGCACCTGCAGAGAGGTAGAAAGGCACAATATGATGGTTTGAATCTTGACAGGACAAAGTCTACATGACACTGAGCTGAGTCCAATCTGCACTCACCCCATCTCACTCTTGATGCTCAGGTAGTCAGACTGGCCAACATAAGGAACAAAACGAACACAGGTTTTCTGGTGAAATGTTTTCATAGCTCTCAAAATTGAGGCCTTTTCACTGTCATCTGCAAAGAAAACCAAATTTGACATTTATCTTGACACTTGATGTGGTCACAACCCTCAGTGAATTTGAGACTCTTGACGCTCTTACAAAAATAATCATCGATGGTATAGGGTACTTCCACCAATCCATTGTAGGATTTCTTCCACTTGCAATAGCCACTCCAGCATTTCATGGCATTTCTCTTCTTTGACAGAACGACATCACCTTCTACAAGGACATGGCTGATTCCTGGACAAAGACAACATAAAACAGAACCAGACAGGTATAATCAATATATACAGACCAGCACAGTGCGTGGACTGTGTGAGGAGGTGAATAAATAAAACATACCTTTGTTTGCTTCAAGAATTCTTGAAGTTATGTCTAAATGGTGTGATTCATCGGTTGTCACAGCTGAAATTAGAAGATTCAGTTACGTAACCATAAGACAAGTTGCTGGAAAATATGTGTTGAACACCTGTAACGAGAAAAGTCGGTTACCTTTGTCATGAGGACGCACCTGCAGAGACACAAAATGAACATGAATACTTAACATTTCTACAATACCAAAGCAAAAACATGCAAATTGCATTTCTAATAAATTGTGGTTGTTCCCAGTAGAACTGTTTCCTCATGTTGCAAGATGTCTGTTCTTTATGTGATCCTTTTTTTGTGATTAAGTTTTATGGCTCCACTTGAAACACAGCTGCAATGACAAACTGCATATCTGTAAAGGTGAAGGTTTTTGAGCTGTCCACGATTACAGATTGCAAACACGGTGAGATAGGCATCAAACCATGTACTGACAGACTGTGTATTCATTGTGGCGTATGTCTTACCATGGAGTCATTTTGTGTAGAAAGACCAAGCAGGACAGCCAAGACAGCAGAGACCAGATTCAGGTTCATCTTCCTCAGTTGGGAGAGTCTCACAAAGATTTTTATCACTCAGTGACCTCAATGGCTGCTCTTGAATTTATACAGCCAAGGAAGGAGGATTTTAAATAGACTTACTGCAAAGACAATAAGTCGACACCTAAACAAATGGAAAGATAAGCTCCAACAGGAAACAGGTAGTGGTCATACCTCATTAAATAGAAAATAACCTCTAAATGTAAAAAGAGGCCTGCACGAAGTACTAGTATATCATATGATATCATACGATATCATATATCGTGTTATATCATAAGGTGCAGATCATGAACAATCTTAGCTGATGTCAATTCACTGACATGTCGGCACATTTGACTTAATCCTCCGTGAAAACACACAAACCAGAATGTTGACACTAAATAATCCACTGGTCCACACCCAAAGGTTTCAAATGTCTTTTACTTAAAAATGCTGTCTGGAAGCTGAAATAAGATTTTGAAAAGATGATAATATATCTGTCAGTCTTTATCCTATTACAGAGCATAGTGGTGAAGCATTGCCACACACTCTTTCCATGTTTAAAAAGAACCATCGACTAGTTTGAGCTTTTGGCCAACTTCACATGGAAACTCGATCCTTCAGTAAAACAACCAGTTACCATTTATTCTCATTTAGTCATTCTCCATCATGTCAGAGGAAAATTAAACTAGTGCAGTTTAATATGAGGCTGTCTGGTGGGCTGGCAAGACATTATAAAGTCTGTGCCACTTAACAGCCCAGGCAGCTTACTCTATACTCTACACGACGCCATTATTTAACTATCACCATGACGCTGCTTTCCACTTGTAAGCAGTTTCCTAAGTTTACACACACACACTGACTGAACAGAGCAACTTACAGCGAAGTTTATTGGTCTTATTGGTGAGTATCAAGGTTGACAACATGCAGTCTGTCAGTGTAGTCACAATAAGTCACAGCAAAAACAGGAAGTTAAACCAGAAAAACCAGAACCTCAAACGCTTTTTAAAGTAGTAGAAAAAATGAACGCCTGCATCTTGTTTCTATTTATTTCTAATGACTGAAGCTGCTTGGACAGATAGTTTGTTACTGACTTTTATTTCATTGCTCAACATTTGTAAAATGACAATAAACAAGCAACGGAAAATCCACTGAAAATGCATGTGTTCAGTGTATCCGTTTTAAAATTCCACATTTAACAGTTACTCTTTTATTGATGTCTGGGCAAAAAAAAGTCCCACCCCGCTCTCTATCTATCTTCTCTTCCCCCTTCTGACTCTAGAGATGTGTATTGTGGCCCTGGAGAAGCCACAGCTGCCTTATGTGTTTCTCTCCTTTTTTAACCTCTTCTAATAAACTGTGCATCAGTATACCCTACCTGTCTTTATGTAAGGGGATTTGGGTGTAGACTGTATGTGTGCGTGTGTGTGTGTGGTTGTGTTATTGTCTTCCCCCTTTATAGTCTGTCGCACAACCAGCACGACGCAGTCTCCTCTCCTGCCAGCAGACACCGCAGCCACACTTTACTTTGCAGCCACACACACACACACACACACACACACACACACACACACACACACATTTTTTAAATTAGAAATAAATCTGCAGTGACTGGTCCAACAACTTTATTGTGTACACACAATTCATATTTACAATTATTTACAACAGCCTGTTTTATATTCATTTTACCATTAAAAAAAATCATCAAAACCAAACACAATGAAGAAACTGTTTTGTAACCTTTGGATGTGAGTAGGATGCTATGTGGCCTTCTCCAAAATATTCACTTTATTATGTGTTTCACTTGCAGACTTAACTGTCTTTAATGTTATTTATAAGATGGGAAAAAACAAAACTAAAAAAAAAAAAAAGAAAAAGACAAAAGAAAAAAGTTCAGTGTCTATACTGAGTCAGTTGTTGAGATGATCTTTGCTCAGACACTGGTCTCAATGTGAGGCGACATCTTACAGCTCAGCATGTGGGACAGGAGTCGATGCTGCTGGTGATACCTGACCACACACACACACACACACACACACACACACACACACACACACACACACACACACACACACACACACACACACACACACACAAACATAAACAAACTGTGATTTCAGCAGGAACAATGTGTATTTTACATAATGTCTCCATCGTGTGGTCTTGAAATGTTACTACAACAAATTTGTTTTCAGTTTGTTTTCTCCACTTGTCTGTTAAACTGTAGTTTGGGGCAAAGCAACCCACATATTGTGTTACACTTACTTGCTAATGACCCTTTGTATCTCTTTGTTCTCCTCCTCTCTGAGTTGCAGTAGAACCCGCTCCAGGATTGGAAGCTCTAAGTTCAGATACTGGGCTACCTGACAGAGAGCGACAAAATAAAGTATGTTTAATTTGTAGCACTTAAATTCAGATTGAAAAACAAACAAACAAAGAATATGACTGAAATAACACATACTATAATGTCTCACTGGACTACTGGATTTGTAGCTCTACCCATTGTCAAATAATAAGAATTATACTGAGTGAGGAGAACATTTGTATTTGCATATAAAATGAAATGTAAATAGGCTCCATTTCATTTAATCTCTCATGTCCTATGTATCTGAATATTTGCAGGCAATGACACTCACATCATTGCTGACTTCCTCTTCATCCATATCCATCAGAAAGATCTTCATGATGTCATCAGAGGGCCCCTGCAGTATACGCTCCCAGAGCGGCTGGTCTCTGTTGCTGAGCTTCCACTTTTCTGGGCCAAATACACATGCACAACATCGTTGTGACATTCTGCTCTCTAACTTTGCTTTAATGTAATGCTCTGTTAAACAATAACCAATGAAAGGTACCTCCACTCTGGTGAACACAGTAGAGAGCAAACTCCTGGGGGTCATTCTCTATCTGGAAGATAAAAATATTTATGTATTGATTAAATGTCAATGCTCAGCTCTGGTTTAGCAGATGGATGGTGCAGATGGTGATGTGTTCCCTTCAGGTTGGGATGAGTTGCTGCCCCAAGTGAAGGAACTACAGTATCTCAGGGTTGAACTGACAATGTGGTGAAAAGCAGAATGGAGTGTGAGGTTGATATACAGCATCAGCACTAAGGTAATTGTTGTACCAGACCTTCACTGTCAATCAACCCTAAATTATGGTCATTAGCTTTGAGTGAAATGGCAGGGGACCTTGTGGTAGGTTTATAACACGCTGCAGAGATTATATATCTCATCTAGCTTGGGAAGTGTCACTGAGTCGAGGGACACCTGTACTACCTTGTTGACCTGAACCTGAATAAGCAGGCAAATGTGGAAGGACGTTTTTGTCTATGTGCTTTGATAAATGCACAGATTTCTTTAAAAAGCCCCAACATATCTGATCTTTAATATTGTTTTGAAACACTTATCAGGCCCACTATGTGGCTGTGTGATTGGCGGGAAAGTTCCTGGAAAATTCAGACAGTGTTTAATCATTTGAATGTGCATCCATATAGTGTGTGCATTTGACCGATTTGTGTAAAAATGCATTCTAACTGATAATTGTTCTTTTAACTGTGATCACTGTGAAATTTGAATTTGAAGTGTGCAACAAAAACTGACCTTGAACTTGTTCAGTAGCTGTTCAATGACCTGGTTCGTAGTCATTGTGCTGAAGATCCGAACTTTAGTTGGAGTACCAAAGGATGGGGTGAAGATAGAGGTCTGGAGAAAACGATGAGTGATTGATGAGTCACAGTACATGTAGAGGTGGAAAACAGGTGTATGGATTATCTGGAGTGGGAGAGTTGAACTTCATTAAAGGGGCAGGTTCATCACGAACCCACCTTATAGTTATAGAAGTGTCCATTGATAGAAAAGCGATGCTGTCTTTCTTTCTCTCGTTGTGCGGCTGACTTTCCCCGACCCCTCCTCCTCTTGACCAGTGAGGCATCACTCATGCAGCGAAACAGGTTGGACTCTGCCTCCAGCTCTAAACTCTTCTGTCTCAACGGGACGAAGTGTGGTGGTCTCATAGACTGGAGGGCCTTTTAAGTTGTATGAGGTTAGATTGAAATCTAAAGATTTGATTTGGACACAGAAATCTTTTGCTGTAAGGTGACAACACCGAGCAGTGAAACGGTTCAGTCACAAAGACTGCAGATATACTTGTGGTTCCTAGAGTATCTAAGACCAGAATGGGAGGTAGAACCTACAGTTATCAGGCTACTCTGATGGAACCAAAGATACAAATGCAAAGTGCAAAGATACTTTTGGTCAAGATGACATTGTCGTGAAAATGTTCTAGATATGTCAGGAAATAAAAAACAACCTGGTAAAGGATCAATGACTGTTGTTTCCTGCACCGTCTCAGACATCTCATCTATCTGGTGAAGGTCAACATATTCTCCCCATCGTGTCATACCCCTGCAGATAGATAGATAGATAGATAGATAGATAGATAGATAGATAGATAGATAGATAGATAGATAGATAGATAGATAGATAGATAGATAGATAGATAGATAGATAGATAGATAGATAGATAGATAGATAGATAGATAGATAGATAGATAGATAGATAGATAGATAGATAGATAGATAGATAGATAGATAGATAGATAGATATTACAGCTACCAGATTTACACAGCTATTTACCTGCATCATGAGTCCTTCACTGTACTCACCACACTTTACTAGGGGTTACTCAATAGTTATGTCTATCCTGAAAACTCTTACTTAAACAGTATCGGATGGTTTAGTTGGGAAAGTAGTTTTTTGTGACAACTTTTGCATCCCAGTGTCTGCACGCAACTGTCACTGATTGCATGAAATCTCTATTAAACCAATGTAAATTAAGGATTTGCTGAGTGAGTAAATATGGAACCGGGGATGATAACAGTAACAACAGTATTATGAATGCAACGTTCAAAATGATTCACATGTCAAGCTATGTCTTTGATCCATTCATAATGATAAACAAAAGCTGAACTCTACCTCTTGTCACCAAGAGGGCTGACTGGACTGGTGGGGTCAGGGGAGATCAGAGGAGCAAAGGGAAGCATTTGCTTGTTGTCCTGTATTTTCAGCCTGATGGGTCTCCTCACGCCCCAGGAGATGTTCAGGAAACCTTCCACCACCACGTCTCCATCAGCCCCCTGTTACAGAAACACGTTATTAGACCCTCTGACAAATGTGTGGCTCTGTGTAAAAGTGGCTTTGTGTAAATGCAACGACTGCTACCTTAAAGTAACTGAGGTGCAGCTGAGTCTGGTCCTTTAGGAAGCAGTTGTAGGTGTTCAGCAGTGAGAGAAACTCTGCTCTAGAATCAAAACAACAGCAGGGAGTTATAAAATACAACATACAAAACAATCATATTTTCTATTCTTTCTTCTCTTTATGGCTGATTTGTAGTTACATGGGATGAATTGAAATAATAGAAAATGTTAATTGTATTTCTCCTCAGATGAAAGAACAATTTCAACTTTTCATACTAACAATTTTTGATGCTTGAGATTGATTGAACAGTTACGAGTCTACCTCTAGATTTGCCACATTTGAGATTTAAAGTGATTTAAAGGTCCACTATGCAAGATTTTCAGGTTAATGTAGCAGCTTCATAGTTATTGTTATGGTTAAATGACTCTATGTAAGGTGAATAAAGGGTCTTTGCTGCCCCCACCGTCTCTTGGTGGAAAGCTACACACAGTCTACGACCTGGTGATTTTGGATTCACGAAGGCCGAGTTCAGCGGCACAACATTGTGCAATGATTTGCAACAGGCTTTCTCCTGTTTAGTTGGCATTTTCATGGAGTTACCCAATCAGCGCCTGGCGTGAATATAAACCCCATTTAAAAAGCAGTTGTAAGTAGTCAGAAGCATGACGTCATGTGTGTCATGTCGTGTTCGGCACTTCTGTTTGGTTGTATTAAACGTTTTTGCTACGGATCGTGCATCTTGAACTCTGCCTTATTCAGAGAAGGTTGGAGGAGTTTTGTACTGAAAAAAAAACATCCAGATTTACATAGTGCACCTTTAATTCAATGACCCGTAAAAGATAGTGATTTAAAAAAAAATTACATAACATAAAAATGACTTTTGTAACTGCACTTATTCCACCACATGCAAAGACTTTGTTGTGCACTGACGTGTGTTATGAGTTTCAGCTGAAGTGACCCACCTGGACAGTGTCCTCCCGTCTCCCGCCTGGATCATTGGGAGTAAAACCTCTTCATTCATCTCTGTTTGGATCAAACCACTGGAACCAGACCAATAAGTTGCAGACATGAGTAACCTTGTGTAACAGTAATAGTAACAGCAGCAGTTGTAGATTTGTACTTCTGCAACGTGTTGCTGTTGTACAGGCTCCTAAATAAAGACACCTGAACAGCATTACGTCAATCTGAAGCCAACCAACATGAAATACTGTTCGACTTACCTCCTCTAACATGGCAAATCTGAGCTCTCCTCTCGATTTTCTTTCTTTGTTTCTGCCTCTTTCTCCTCAGTAGGCTTTAAATATCTCTTTCCAGTCGTGCTCTCTGTCTCTCTCTCTGAAGTTTTTCTGTTATATTTAGCTCTCTCTCTGTCTCTCTCTCTCTCTCTCTCTCTCATTCTCTGTGTGTGTCTCTCTCTCTCTCTCTCTCTCTCGCCATGCTTTTACATCTTTCACTTTCTTTTTTTTGTGCTCTCGTCCAAGAGATTTAATAACAGTGCTCCACCCAGTAACCAGTGATGACAGTGTAGACCTAGCCATTTGTTTATTCTTCGGTCAGAAACACTAAAGCCGACGCCTGCAAGCAGAGATTGTTGGAATTTCCACATGGCCTCTCTTTTTTTTTTTGTACTCCTCTGAGTTGCTGTGAATGACACAGCAGTCCTGTTGGTTCTTTTCTTTGATTTTTTTTTTTTTCAACCTTTCTCTGCCTCAGCTTGTTTGCTCGTAAGAGCTATCTCAGGTATTCGGCACCTGTCATCCTCAGTAGCTCCACCACTCCCTGTTCTGAGTGACGCTTCACTGTAAAACATTTTATACCAGCACAAACAAAAGTTTTTTAGTCTGCACCTTTTCACATGTGTTTACAAGAAAAGGTTGAGGTGAGTGAGCATTTTGACCTGTCATTTCCGCATACTTTCCAACACCCATATATAAATTTGAATACTTATTGGATTTAAACATTATCAAGTGATGTGCATTTGTGTAATAAGGGAGGATGTGGAAACTATGCATAAAAATGATCACTGTAACACACACACACACATGCTGTTTGATAGACAGCTGTACAAACAACAGCAACATTATTATCAATTATCTTTATTTCCTCCTTTGTGACTGTCTGTGAACAGGAATCGGTGGACACCTGTCCAAGTACAACACATAGACCACAGTGCTGCTCTAAGGTTGTTCATTTATAAATCCTGTTTGTACACAGTCCGGACAGACGGGACATGTGACACTGCTGCAGAAGTGCAGATGTACAGCAGTTCAAATATGTCTTTTTTGTGTGTCTACCTTGACGAAGTGATGTGAAATTCCCTGTATTTCAAGCCTCAACATGTAGTTTTTAAAACTCTGCTGTAGCTAATTCATCAAAGCTGTCAGTTTGTGTGTGTGTGTGTGTGCCAACTACTGTTGCTGAGGGAGGTGGAAACATTAATGAATCAAATGGTGCCAGTGATGAATAAAAGCCGAGTCCCCACAAGCCTTACTTACAAAACACACTGTCTTAGGTCAACAGTGGAGCAGAGAATGTAGTGTATATCCGCAGCAAAACAGATTCTTATTGTCAGCGAGGAGCCAGAAAAACATAGCCAGCAGGAAAAAAGCCAAAGTGCACATTGGACACACCCAGTTTCTCGCTTCACCACCTTCCTGTCACTTCTCTTTATCTATCTCTCTTCCTCATTCCTCTCTATTCGTTCTTTCTGTCTTCATAATCTAAATATGTCGCACTTGCTCTTTCTCACACAAAAATTTGACCTGATGATGATGAGTTCATTGTAGCGCCCCCTGTGGAAACTGTGTCCCTCTCCTCCTGGGTTTTGTTAGCTCTGGTTATCTTATTTGCTACTGTGCATTTATTGTGATATGCCCATCTCCAATTTCACAATTTGCGATGCTATACTTTCTAAAAAAAAAAAAAACAAACCTTGCACACCAGCTGCTTTTTATATATATGTATTATAGATAATTTCCCTGGTGGTATCAATAAAGTGCATCTATCTATAAACTGGAAACATGTCAGAGACTTTAGTTGTTATTAATCCATTTATTTTCATTTTGTTAGAAGATCACGTCAGCAGCTGCTTCTAGTTCCTGTTCAGCAGCACATTAACACCCTGACGGCAGAAAACGTAATGATCAATAGTCTTACCTGGCCAGCCAGTGTTTTAGACTTCATCGAACGAAACTGGCTAATTTCATGTTTGAAGCGTTGTACCTTCTGTGTGTGTGTGTGTTTATAGGTCCAGAGTACAGTGTGTATGGGAGGAGGTGAACTCCTTCTCGGAGCAGCTGGTTAATTATTGTGGGACACGTTGAGACAGTTTTGAGAGGGAGGGGCAGACTGACACCTGATAGGACTTGCCTGCTTTGTGTGTGTGTGTGTGTGTGTGTGTTCAAAGAGGGAGAGGGAGTCAGTGAAATGAAATCTTTCACCCAGTCCTGAGTATGAACTCAGAGCAAACACTCGTTTATGATACTATGACTGAGTGCAGCTGACGTGCAGTCATGATGTGTCACAGGTGAACATTCGACAGTCAATGACACGACTGCAGCAAAGGTGTTGCAATTAAGTCTAACTCATTTGTACATTTGTAAGACAAACAAACAACAGATTGGAAAGATGTTGATGTCTCACCCCAGAGAGGGCAGCCTACTGATGATGAAGTCTTATTTCTGTCCATCTGACCTCTCAGACACTCTGGTTGAGTGTGGGGACTGTTAATCTTCCACAGCCATTTTGGTCTGTTTGTAATTATTTTCATTTGGCCTGTTACTTTTCATTCATGATTGTCAGATTGACTTCACTCTGTCAGTCTTACATCTAGTAACTGCTTTATTTTCAATTGCCATGTGAACTTTACTGTTTGTTACCCAATAATGTTTCCACATCTCTAAAATTAAATTGCGTATCTGGAATCAACTGATGATTTCTAAATAATGTATGATGACTTACTAACTCCACATGATCCTGAGTCCAGTCTGAGATCCTTGTAATTCTCAAGCTGAGACAGAGTCAATGAAGTCAGGGCCCCTGGACTCTGGGATGTCTGCTTTTAGGAACTTTTAGGAAAACTGCTGAGGAATTATTATTTTATAGAGACCAGACCTTTGCTGATGTTTATAAAATGATAATAATTGTCTGCTTTACTCTTTACTCCCTCACAGGGACAAAATGTGGGTTACAGAACAGCTCCAGTGGAACAAGTCTGGCTTCAGTGTTTTGCTGAGGAAATGAACCCGAGCCATTTTACATTTCTTCTTACCTCATAGTAACAAAATGTCTCAGTATGTGATCTAAATACAGGCTGCACTGACTCGTTCGTACATTTGTAATTGTCAGGGAAACAGACAAACAGGCAAAGACCAAAAACATGATGGAGGTAAAGACGTAAGAGGTTGACAGGTGAAGTCAGATCATGGGAAAAAGATGGACGTGGGAGAATCAGGTGACTGGAAAAATGAGAAGAGCAGGGTTTAGTGCCGGGTAGGTAGGAAAAGAAAGGGAAAGAAAGTCAGTGAATGATCACAAATGAACCAGAATGAACAACTGAAGTGACTGAAAAAAACAGTTTTGACACTGCTTTGTGTGATTGGAGCCTCCACAACAACAGATGGAACAGGATGACGCATGCACTTGTAGACACACTGGGAAGAAGCCAGGTGGAGCTATTTAGCCACTAACACCAGCAATCACAGTCAGTATTCAGTTTGTTAAAAATAATGTTTGCACAAGAATTGTTTATTGTCAGAATTCTTATTGAGGAGCAGTTGTTGTCTGTGGCTGAAGAGGGAGTCAGAGTATCAGTGCAAAAGTTGTCCAGAATCTAGAGGAAGTTTGAAACTGGAAGATTTTTTTTTTCACTCTTTTGATCTGATATTGGTTTTCTGGATGTGTTTGATGTGCAAATGATCCTGCTTTGCAGCGCCACCGAGTGGTGTACAGCATCATTAATGAAAAAACAGCAAAAAGAAACAACCAAAAAACAATAATGATAATAATAAGAATGTTCATACGTATGGAGCCCAGGAAAGCCCAAGTGATATAACATATAACATAACATATATAAGCACAATTTACTAAAGCGTGGCCACGATCAAAGGTAGCAGTGCATCTCGTGAGAACTGCTCACGAGATAGTAACGCGTTGCCAGATAATTATTGCAGTCATTTCCATGCAGAGACTGTTAATTGTTAACATGGACAAGTTTGAATTCATTGCCAGGCGCCAGCCAAGGTGACCCCATGCGATTGGGGGCTCCAAGGGGCACCGTACCTGGGGAGATCCGAGAGAAGGGCCTGGCGCATGATCATAGTTGCCATTGCCGATCGCCATACCTGATTCCCCCCCATCGACCCGCCTTCCGTGTGGCATTGGACAACGCCCCTCTAGAGATCTGCCTGCCCGTGAGTCTCCGGCAGGACTCCAATGGCGGAGAGGGGAGGGCGACGGGGCCACTGCTCCCCTAGCCACGGCATGAGCCCCAACCAACCCAGCCCTTAGAGCCAATCCTTATCCCGAAGTTACGGACCTGATTTGCCGACTTCCCTTATCTACCTTGTACTAAGAATAATAAACAGCATCGCTCTAAAGCTGACAGCTCCAAACCATACCGCTACTGAAATTATCTTGTGGCCACGCATTAACTACGGCCACCAAGAACCTGGTGTGTTCATGAAAGTTTCTGGTGCTCACCAGAAAGTTGGCCAATTGAAGGCTTGCCAGGCTTTCCAGCTCCATCCAATGCATTTCAGTTTACATTGTAAATATGACAATACATGAGTTAGTGCAGCTTTATTGCAACAGTGTCCTTGACTTAATTACAAGGACACTGTTGCATTACGGTATAACTAGCGACTGCTCCTGGTTTCACATGAGTATCAGAAAGTTTGTGGTGCACAGGTAAAACACCAGAAAGTTTTATGAAAGTTTCATGCACCAGTAACATTTAATTTATTTTTATTTCCCCATGTCCCTTTAGGAGCTCCGTAAGTAAATACTTTGTGTTGGTAGCAAAATCAAATCAATAGCTGGCTTCACACTGTTGGACCAAAACCGAGCCAGCTAATTGTTTTCACACCGTCTGGAGCCAGTGCTAACTGGTGCCACCTCGGGGGCATCTCGGGGCTGCTAGCCCCAGATTTCTGGCCCGGCCAAAACGTTGGGCCACGTGGGGACAGAGAGGGGCTAGAGTGTTAAGGTGGAGTCGACCCATTGCTGTAGGTGTGGAGACAGCAGGTAGAGGCACTGAAGATGGCAGTACAGAAATGTATTTACGATTTTAGCTGGTACAGAGAACGATGGACGCAGTATAAGCTAACTTCTTACAGCAGACCCATGTACAGCAACAGTGACAGAATTGATTGTTTACTTGCTGCTAGTTGTTTGTTTTTGTGTGCTTGAACATCTCATCCTGTTTGAAAATGGGCAGTGTTGGTGATGTGGGCTGGTCGAAGGGTGATCCGGAGATGCTAGTGGCTGAATCTGAACTCTAAAGTGGCCCCCGAATGACCCTGGTACAGCCTGGCCCAACAGTGTGAAGCCAGCTACTCAAATGAATTTTGTGATAGTTCACGTGTTACTATTTCAACCCAAAGAGCTATATTGGCAGTACTAGGGACGTAGAGTTGTGTCCAGACAAATCTTTATTTTTAAAACCACTATAAGACTCAAAATAACATTTGACTTGTGCAGTAGTGAGGAGAGGGTTCCTACGGACAAACCAAAGTGTTGTTAACTTTGTAAATGTACAGACAGACTCTATAAAGGATTGTTTATAAGGTCAATACATTACTTGAAGTTGTTTTCATGTTGTCTGTAAAAGTTGGTTGCTGCCTGCAGATCACGCTACCACCAGAGCTGTCTTCACACAGTTGTATGCAGCTCCCTGTCAGTTTTGACTTCTGTATTAACCTTTAGCGCCACAAATTGCTAAGAATTTGTAACTTTCCATGCAAATGATCTCCTGCCCTGGTGTCCACTGGGTCTTTGGCGCAATAAAGACAATGGGGAACAAATATGATCTCATGTTTTTGTCACATGACAAGATAAAACTAAACACATCTTATGACAGCATCATCCTTCTCACATGTTGTTACTGACCATGAGCACAAAAAAGTTTTTTTTAATAAATCAGATTTTGTTGAAGCCACAGAAATACCACATTATTTAAAAAAAAAACAAACAAAAAAAAAAACATTCAGGTGACAGATACGAGTGTCTGCTGAGAGGACAATAGTTGACGCCATTCAGAGCAGAATGGATAAGGAGTAAATGAAGTGAAATGCCATTCCTTTCCTAAAATAAAACTGAACATACAGACCGGCTGGCAACAGGTGGACACAAAGGGTGCCTCCTGTATGTGTGTGTGTGTGTGTGTGTGTGTGTGTGTGTGTGTGTGTGTGTGTAAACACTGGTTGAGTAGTGACTATACTTATCAATGAGTATGTTTGTTTGTAGACGTGTGGTAAAGTAACCTCCTGATGCTCTTCATGTGACTACTCCCTGCTGTTTAAATCAAAGTTCATCTGCTTCTCACCCTGTTTGTCTTATGGTGTGTCAGACCATGGACTAGACCGAATACAAAGAGAACAGCCAGTTTATCATTTTATCTTTACATTTGTTTTTCTCGATGTTTGTAATTCACTAAAACCAAATGGGACTGACATGGCAGCTAAACACTGAAGCTTTAGTGTAGTCTGAGCTGAAGTTCAATGACTAAACAGTGAGTGGAATAAACAGTCCCGTTGGTTACTGAGAATATGGATATGTCTGTAGCACTGGAGCCTTTGGAGCTTGGAGTGTAAACCTGAGTGACTGTACATGGAGACAGATAGCAGCTGCTACTGTCCATCACAGCACACACACACACACACACACACACACACACACACACACACACACACACGGACAGTGACTGAGCTGGTCCATGTTGAACACAGTGCTCATGGCTGTCTCTGGCTGAGACACAGTGAAGAAGAAGTGCTTACCTGCCATGGGAATCTAACCAGCAGCTTGTACTGTGTCAGAAAACTTTATCCAGATGGATCATTTCAGATCCACTATGACGACTGTGAAGCCCTTTTCAGTCTCCACTATCCTTTTTCTACTGGCTCTGGTCACGTCCAGCTATGGCATACAGAGAGGTAAGTGAAGTTTTCATGTGAGCTCTCAGTGAAGTCTTTTAGTTTATTTAGGTCTTGTGTATAGGGAATGTATAGATTCTGTCCAACTTCTTTTATTCACAGATAGACTGACACTATTTTGCAGTGGCTTTTCTTGTTTGTTTGTTTTTATGCTTTTTATAGATTGCACAGTCTTCCCTCTGTCTGTACAGTCACAGATCAATGCATAGGTGCAGCTGTCTTAGCCTCTGTGAGGACTTTGAAGGAGCACACATGTTGAGTTTTCGCTCATACGTAGCACCAAGATCACCTGTTTCCGACTACATCCCATCCTGCAGTGAAAAGGAGAGGGTGTTTATAGGCCTACATAGTGTAAATGTGACTAAATCTACATCCTTCCTACACTCTGTCATACCCCCCTGTTGAGGGCTGAATAGGTGGTGCTACATATTTCTGCTCCTGATAAGCAGATTTTCCATGTGACTGGGACACATGGTGATTATAGCCACACTGTAATCAAATATGATCAGAATTTGATTAAAACGGAGGCTTTAATCAACTTTAATGTTGCAATAAAGCTCTAATTTACTTTAAATCTAACTAACATTCACGAAACGAAAACAGGTCCGGACATAACCTCTAGGAAAATGGACATCAAATAGATCATTAAAGACCTTTGACAGCAGACAGTTGATCTGGCGTCAGGGTCAGGACATGTGAGATGGGTACTGTATCAAATACTGGCGCAGTCATACAGTCACAGGCACAGGCCTGCAGGGAAGACTGTGTACATACAATACATATTTGAATAGTAGAGATATACAGCACAGGCTGTATACTGGCTCAGGGAAACAGGTGGAGCAGATGCAGTTGCTCCTGTAGCTGAAGAGCTGGTGTAGGTTGGCAAAGCTTAGGACTGAATTCGGCAAATGACTTGTGCTTTGTGTAATATGTCAGTGATCACAAGACTGGTATGAATGTGGACGGCAGTCTTCTGTCATTACAAATCACAGATGACATCCTGGCGTCATACTTTGTGATCATACCAGTGAGATCTGCATATTAAGTAGTATGTGCTCTGAACTTAGAAAACATATCTGTAGAGGATCACTGTGCTAAGATAAACGGGCAGATCCAAATCCATCATCACAATTCAAATTTTAGCTACTATTGCCTCAGAACTGGAAGTTACTGTTGTGTGCTTCCTTATATATTTATAGTGTTTATCTTGCCATTAAGTGCCATTAACCCCACAATAAAACGTGTCACAGTCAGCAGTGTTTTACCCTTTTATCCTCCAGTTTTTATGATATCCACCGACCATCACTAATCCATTCAGTGCAATTTACTTTTAGGGACAAAAACAAAAACAACATTTTTCTTCAGTTTAATCATCTGCAACTTGATTAATTGCAGTTTTACAAACTGTGGCTGGAAATGAATATTGAGCAATGCTTGGCTGCCAAGTTCCATCTGTTTAGTTCATTATTATATTATTGTTATTATTAGGTTTTTTGCTGCGGTTGTGAGGAATGACTCAGTTGTGCAAAGATGTGACAGATTACACAAAAACATTCACTGTCATGGGCTCTATTGGACTGAGCTGCCTTCCATTAGCTCTGTTTGATGAGAGTCAGAAAACAAATAAATTAGATGTTGATCTTTATTAATCTATCCCCTGAAAGATCTGCCCTCCTCACATCACAGTAAGCTTGTCATGAAGGTAGTCTTTAAGTTTAAGTTTCAACCCTTCAAGTATTCTGTGAAATGGACGATACGTGGCAAAACAATGCTGCAGAGAACCTGTTGGCTGTTTACAACCTGTTTATAACATCTGTGTAATTGATCTCACCTTGGTCATTTTACACAATTTCATTTATTTAATTAGTGTCTCGCGCTCTGAAATATGCTCCGCCAGGACGAATTAATACCACATGTGAATTTCATGACTGCGTGGAAAGTTAAATATCATGCGTCATGTTCCTCAGTATTTCTCAGTGACCTGAAATAGTATAAACAATGAATGACTCCTGTATGGACATATGATCCCCTGGCACACCATGGAAATAATATTATTTTTCTGTTTGTTCCTGTTTGACCAAACTGAAAGTTTGTATCTGGCCTGCATGACAGGATCAGAGCGAAAGAAACACTGTTTACAATTTGACTCAAAGTACGGAAAAAACCTGGAGGATAAACTGCAAATCAAAGCAAGCAAGCAAGCACCAAAGGAACCAGGGGTTGTTATAAGTTACTGGCTGTAAAGAAGAAGACCGTTTTTATGGGAGAGCATGAAGTTTGGGAAGGTGTACAGAGATTTAAAGCATAACAGCAGAAAAAAGAGTGGGAAAGATTTATTCACTGGTCACTGCGCTGAGAAAGGCATCAACAATGAAAACATAAGTGGAAAAAAGTTGTAAAACACATTTGTCTGAGCAGAATTGGCTGCGACAGTATAGACATTCTTGTCCACGAATATCACTTGTCAGCCATAGTATCTGAGGATGAAATATGAAAAGTAACTCTACCACTGTAAACAAAGAGAGAGAGAGAGATAATGAGAGGCGATTGTTTTGTGTGATACACAAACTACAGTAAAGACCAGATGTGAATGTCTTAACAGCACTCTATCACTTCTAGTGCAAAAACAAAAAGAAGGTATCATAAGGTCATAAGATCCGGCGAGGCTCTCATTTGTTGTAAATAATGAGTCATGTGGCTAAACACAAGTCTCAGTGAAACCTTCGCTTCGCTCCTCAGATGTTGTCCATCTGTTCAGAGATAATATTGGCAAAGACAGCGAGAAAAAAAAAAAAAAAAAAAAAAAAAACCTTGTTCTGCAGAATTACTTCAAAAACCAAAGCCCTCTGATGTAACATCCTGCAAACACATTAGATATTGTTAAATGAAACGTGTCTTTCTTTGAAAGTTGTTGAGGGGGATGTTTCTGGAAGGTTAAGATATTTATGGAAACTTGCTGCCACGTTAAAAAAGGTTTAAAACATTTCACAAACAATTAACAAACAGTTACTAACAAGGCAAGGGCCATTATGTTTAACATGCACCATCTTGGCTTTGGACATTAGCATAGTAATATTTGGTAATATTTGGCAGTTACCACAGCTTCCAAAGTACAACTTAGGCAGCAGGGAAGGACATGTCAGCATGAGGTTTTGCTACTAGCACATGGTTAAAATGAACAAATACAGGAGGGAGGTCAGTGAGATATTTTCACCTTGCTTTGACCTTGGCTAAAACTGTGTTCCAGTGTTTGACCTCACGCCAGAAGCATCGCTGATTTATAATAGCTTTTTTTTTTTTTTCCATCAGCAGGTCGTGAGTCAAACGGCAGCAGTGACCTTGAGGTTGAGTGTGAGGGAAGGATGAGGGCTAATGTTCCAGCTACATTATTGTGAAATCTGTGTTTCACAAGAGACAAAACAAGCACAGTGTCCTTTACTTTCTTCTCCTTTTCTTTCTCCCCTCCTCTCCTCCGAGCTTTATATTGGCTTCTCTCATTTCTCTTTCTCCTCTTCTTCCCCTTAGTTCATACAAAGTTTAAAGCAACTCTGATCTCTCTGATCTGAATCCACATATAAACAGTTGCTGCCTCACTCATGTGTGGCTACTATCTTCTTTTATTATGTTTCTCTTTTAACATATTTTTGTTTTTGCTCCCATTCTAATTTTCCCTCCTTAATATATTCACCCAGAGTAAGAAAAATAAATATCAGTGTACCTTATTTAATAGCTTTCCCTTTTTACCTTCACCTCTTATCTGAAAGAAGAAAACTGCTTCTTATTACTGATTACTTGATATATGGGTTAGAATACAGGGACCTAGTTGCAAAGGAAGGGGACTTTTGTCTGGAAGATCACAGGTTCGAATCCACCTACTGCCGAGGTACCGCCGAGCAAGGCACCCCCCTACCAGGTGTCGCACAGCCACAGAGGCCAAATATTGTTGTGTGCCTTGTGTGCTGTGTACATCAGTGATTCACCAATTGGAAGAAATATTAATCATGTTACCTGCAGATTTACCTGGTTCATTTCACGAAAACAGGTGGTTGTTACCACTGGTACATCCAGTTTACATAGAAGTGATCATTTGCTCTCTTTCCCTTTAACAAAGACCATCTGTTGAAATGAGATAGTAGGCAGCCTGCACACTGAAGATGGGGCCTGTCCTTGAACCGTTAAACAAGTCATTGTCCTTGCTTCAACTTCTGCTTAGCAAAATAAACCTTAAGATAGATAGAGTTCAACTGTTAGCTACTGACTTTACTTCTGTGTCACATTCTCAAAGTTGCAAAAACAAATGCTTGAGCAAACCTTTGTGTAATTTACCAGTAAAACAGATGAATCTTCAACGTGTCATCCTGCTTTCCAAAAAAATAAAAAAAATGTCAAAGCCTCTGATTTGTCAACAGTGGGATTTTCACACTGAAAAAGATGAGAAACTTTAGAGCAAGAATGCCAAGAATTACAAATGATTTGGCTGAAAAGATGCAGCTGTTTGCACGTCCCTGAGAAACAAAGGAACAGACAACACGCTCCAGTTTCCTTTCCAGTCACCGCAATAAGTGATGATTACATTTCACCGATAATTCCCTTTTCAGTGAACACATCTGCAGAGTCAGCACAATGACGCATTTCTCAAAGGTCGAAAATCAATGCTCAGTCTGGTGATAGAGTTGCCTCAAAAAGAAAGTCGTGTGGTGTTTGCTGTCCCACACACCATTCTTCTCAATAGACTCGCCTCAATTGGCATCATTCATGGCTGGACTCAGGCTGCACTCAGTTCATCCAGCTCAAATCCTTCACTTCTCAGCCCACCCCTGTTATTTTTGGTGTGCCCTTTCTCTTCGTCTACCTCCTCTCACTTGGCAATATCATCCGCGACAACTTTCACTGCTACGTGGACGACACCCAGCTCTACCTTTCCGGTAAACCCAACTCCACCCTCCCTCCTCGCACTTGAACTGTTTAAATGACTTAAAGTCTTGGTTCACCTCCAACTTTCTTTACTCAACAGTGATAAAACTGAATTCATTCCGATTGGCACCAAATCCCAGTTTTTCAGTTACTATCGATGGCTCTTCTGTTTCCCTCTCCCCCCAGGTTAAGAGTCTGGGTGTCATCCTCGACAGCACCCTGTCCTTCTAATCACATATCGATAACATAACGGTCTGCTTACTTCCATCTTTGCAACATAAACCATCTCCGCCCTTCCCTTTTCCCCATTCCATAGCCTTGTCACCTCCCTTATCGATTACTGTAACTCTCTTTTGTTTGGTCTTCCCTACAAGCCACTCCATAATCTACAACTGGTCCAGAACTCAGCCTCTTCAAGAACTTCACTGGCTTCCTATCTCATTCTGTATCACTTTCAAAATCCTTCTGTTTATATTTAAGGTTCATCACCTCACCACCACATACTTTTCCAGCTTAGTCCACATTGCTCTTCACTTTCTCTCCGTTCCTCCTTTATTCTTCTCTCTGTTGCTTCTGTCCGTCTTGTCGCCATGGGGAGGAGGAGCTTTCAGCTGCTCAGCACCTCACCTCTGGAACTCTTCACCGGACGTCTGCAACACCGACTCTCTTCCCTGTTCAAGTCCAAACTCAAGACCCACGTGTTTAAACTTGTCTACGATTTCAATGTCTTCCATTTCCATTTTCTAATTATTAATTTCATCTTATCTATTTATTTTTATCTTTATCATTATATGCTTTCTTTTATAAAACTGTTTTTATCCCTATTTTTATTTATAATAATTAATAATAATTTATAATGCACAGTGTCCTTGAGTGACCTGAGAGGTGTATTCTTCTTCTTCTTCTTCTTCCTCTTCTTCTTCTTCTTCTTATCATCATCATCATCATTATTAAATGTTGGATTTCTTGTTTTGTAACAAAGATTTTCATGTTTTCTAGCACCTCGTATCATCACGTTATTGGAGACAGTGGATGTGCTGCTGGATCACAATGCCACCTTCATTTGTGAAGTGGAGTCACGTCCTCCTGCTGATATCACCTGGACCAAGAATAACCACCCAATTATGTAAGAAACACACATTTTCACAAATTCTGTTTGTCTTTTTGCAAATTAATGGTTTAAATTACAGCTGAATTAATAAATAATGTCTCCGTTTTGGCATGTTCATTCTGCCACTCTGATATTCACACCATACAAATACTGAACATATTTTCAAATGTTCTTTTTTTTAAACTGTGTTTTGTGCTGATGAAGTTTGAGCCAGTAGATGGCGATAGTCCTCTCACCCATAATGGCTATCTTGTGTTACAGTAAAATGGGAATAAAGTAGCTGCTGTTGAGCTAACCTCAGGTGACGGTAGTAAATAATTGGGCTAAATCTGCAACATGAATTAAGCCATTAAAAGAATATGTTTAAGGGTAAGCTTAAAGGTGACAGAATCAAAAAGTTTTGTTACCTGGTCTTTATTGAAGAATGGTTGACCACCCACATCCAGGAACATGTGAAAAGTGCAAGAAATTCTGAACATCTCTTTTTCATAGAAATTCCTATTTAGAAATATTGCTAGAAAATGTTTCAATTTCAAAAATGTTTGTTTGTGACGTAAAATGTTCTCCAACCAACATTTTATTGTGTTTATGTTACCTCACAGATTATACTCACAAAGTATCAAAACCTTGTTCAATAATTTTCTGTCACTATTAAGGCAAAAATGTTTTTAATGTTAACACTAGCAGTTATTAATGAACAGAAATGAAATTTTATTAAATAAAACCCAGTTCAATAACCCAGTTGCTAGTAGCAAGGACTCTACAACACCAGGCAAAATGAAAGGAAATGAAATAACTACCATTAGTTTCAGTGTTTAGCTATCACAAGGTTATAGTTAAATGATTAAAAAGTCTGTACCATTATCAACAACTCTAAAAATATCAACACTACTAGCTAATCGCTTCGCTGATAAAAGGTAAATATGCCAACTTAATCACATACTTCAGATTTTTCTGTGTTAGGTATAATATTAATATAGTTTATTGGTAAAGCTCATATAACTATAGGACAATAAAAAGGTCAGGTATGGTAAAAAGTCAGCTGGTCACTTTGCTCACACTTTCATTCCCTCCCTACCTGTCCCACTAGGTACTATGACACCAGGTATATTACCCGGGAGCAGGGGCAGATGCTAATCATCCCTCATGCAAAAGAGTCAGACAATGGAGAGTACTGCTGCCTTGCCAGTAATGGCATTGGAGAACCGGCCAAAAGCTGTGGAGCGCTACAGCTAAAGATGAGTATGTCCAGTTGAATTAAAAAAAATGTGCAGAATTCACTGAAGATTCTTAGAAGCACTGAGTAAAAAAGACTAAAAGCAATGTATTTTGTCTTATCTCTCTACACCAGAACCACAGATTAAACGCCACCCCACCAATCTGACCCTCCTGATAGAATCCAAGGCAGTGTTACCTTGTGTGACCCTGGGAAATCCCAAACCAGACGTCACCTGGCTCAAAGACGACGAGCTTATTAAGGCATGCACTTTCCCTCATGTCATATCATGATGCTTGTCACTGATTTTTGTTTTCCCTGACATTTGCTGACAGTATAGTTCAGTGTTTACATATCTGACCAGGATCTAAGGTATTTAAACTGGTGCATATATTCAGGGTTTGGTGTTGTTCCAGATCACCTGCACCCAATTAATACTTTACTGTGACACACTGATATTAAGGCACGAACGACAAGATATTTTTCAATACTTGGTACCAAGTGCCAATCAAAATCCATTATCACAAAGCAGATTTAAGCCACCACTGCCACAGAACATGAATTAGTGAATGAATTAGTAAATTGATTCTATCTTTTAGAATAAATCTAACAACTGATCTCTTCTGCCCCTAGGTCAATGACCGTGTTACTATCCTTGACTATGGCGCATTGAAGATTCATAATATACAGAAGGAGGATGCAGGACAGTATCGCTGTGTGGCCAGAAATAGCTTTGGTTTGGCCTTTTCAAAGCCTGTCACCATAGAGGTACAGGGTATGTATTTAAATGTGGTTTCACTTCCATTTGCTTCCCGTGCTTGCACATCAAATCTTAATTGCAGCGTAACTATGTGTCAAAACTTGTGTCTGTGTGTGGTTTGCATTGTGTCCAGCTCCAGCACGAATCCTGCGGGTTCCAAAGGAGAAGAGAGTAGCGTATGGCAGCCAAATTACACTCGACTGTAATGCCACAGGAAATCCGATTCCGACCATTACCTGGCTGGAAAATGGGAATACTGTAAGTTTGTGTGTCCAGTGGTTTAAGGTTGGACCGGTATGGATAAGTAAAAGCCTTGAAGTTCTCTTCAGCTGATGTATTTTGTTGATATTGATGATGTAGCCACCAAGAAGAATCTGACAGTCTGTTGTATAGAGTGTGTTATATGGCCATGATTTTCTATTAGTCTTTAAATGGAAACACAAAACTCTAAAAGTTCAATTTCAGCAGTTTTGCCTGCCTAGTCCCTTTAACCTCTCATAAACTCGTGGGTTGTCTTTACAGCGGTTGAGTTTGGCTCAAATATCATTCGATGCAGCCAGCATCTGAGAGCTTCTTTTACATAGCAGACATTGTCATACATTTGTCAGCTTACATAATGGGAACCTTGCTACAATAACAGGGTGGATAGCCAAGAAAGTGAGCAAGCATTCAAGTCTGATGATATACTCAAACAAAGTTAAACTACACCGAAGTGCTCCAAAGAACACAAGTGTACGCACTCATATATTTAAAAGACCAATTTTAAAAGCAAAAGCTGTATCTATGTCTCTATCTGCTTGTAGTCTTAGTAACTGTGTGCACAAATGCAAACAGGGAAACCAGGACAATTGGAACATAATTCCGGTCCTCCTGTAACACACACACGCACACACACACACAATAAATTACCCTATGTTTCTCTTTATCCTTCATCCACTCTGTCACTCTCCCTCACACGCAGATGACTTATGTCTGGCTGAGGGATCAGTGATATAAAGAGCAAAGGAATTCTCATTAAAGTGATGGGAGATTGAAATGATTTTCCCCCACGTAGCCAATAATACACAATGTTATCAGCTTTAATTTGGTTCTCTCTCTCTCTGTCTCCGTCTATCTCAATGTGTGTGTGTGTGAGAGAGAGAGAGAGCCAGTGACAGGATGCTGTCGTCAAAGCAAAAACATGTATTACTAAGACAAGGTTGTTAAGGTCTTAAAGTGTTGAATGGTTTTGTGGTGAGCGCTGACGTGTAGTTTGAAGCTCGGATAATGCAGCCTCATAAAGTGGCCCAACGAACTGAGTCAGTAAGAGTTTCAGAGGCAGCTGGTGGACTGTATAACGAGGACATAACTAAAGATATAAACGTAGGATCAACAAACAGAATAATGGAACAGATTTTGTGACCGTGAGGACCAAATGTCCAGGGGCCAGTTGTTTAAAAAAATTTAATGTGGATCAAAATGATCCTGATTCGGAAATCCCGTTCTTCGCTATCCAAGATCAGGAAATCCGTTTTACTTTTATGCCAGTTTTTCAAAGCAACATTGGATTGGATCACCCTGATCCAGATACACAGTTTTCAAGATTACCAAATCTGGATTACCAGTGCTCTAAATGGGTCAACATATCACAATGTGGGCTACTAGCTTTGTAAAGAATAACAGGTAGAAGAGCCAACATGGGGTCACTTTAAGTGTTTTCTATTTTGAAACAAAACACAAAAATAACATAAACATCCACTTCCATTTATAATTTCTCCCCCCACTACCTCTCATCTGAGCCACAACAAAAAAAAAAAAATGATAACAAATATACATTAACAAATACATTGTGGATATTTTGAAAATAGTTTAAATAAATAAATAAAAAAGGCTAAATGTCCAATAGTTAACTAAATAAAGAATGTTTAGGGTTCTTCTTCATCTGAGGAGAGATGAAGAGTCCTGCTTTTAGGAGGCGGAACTGAAGTTTCACTTTGGTAGCCTATGTCTTTATCTACTTTATCTACTTTATCACTGTAACAGTTAAATAAGTCAAGTACAAAATATTAATAAAAGTGTATACACTAAATGATACAAATGTATTATTTGACCAATTTCTACATTTTCTTCTTAAATTCCACCTTGAGTTTTTACCCCTGTTGGGATCAGGATAATCCTGTTTTTTTTTTTGGATCAAAGTTATCCAGATCTTGCTAAAAAGATTTGATCCAATCCGATAACCAAAATCTGATCAGATTACATTTAAACAACTGGCCCCTGATGTTTAAAAAAATCTAATACTAATACTGTGATGATTCTGTTTAAACATGTAAGTCACAGTGATGGTTTGGATTTAATCATCTTTCCTGCTGTAAGAAAACCAATGCAGCAGACATTATTATAAAACTATCTTTATTCATTCTCCTCAGTTCTCTACTTCCTGAGTAAAAGTAAATGAGTAAAAGAGAAATACTGAACATGTTACATGAAGAATGAACAGTACTCTCTTTAAATACAAATGTGATACAAATAAAATACAAAAATAAAAGAATTTCCATGGCACCTTTGAGATTACATACATAAATTGGACCACCTTAAGAATGTTAAACAGGATGTTTTCTCCAGCAAGGAAGTAGACAGTTTTTATGCGTGCCATTGTAGGCAGACGCACACCAAATAATGTCTGGGTATTTAATAGTCCTGGGTGCTAGCTATAATGTGATTACAGGCTCATAATGCTTGTAAATATTATACAAGGTGTGTGTGTGTGTGTGTGCTCTGATTAAAATGACTGTGGGAGCTGCTTTTCTGGCACGTTGTTGAGGACGCTAAATTCAGCAGGGGCTGCCACAGAGCTCGACATAAAAACAGATGTTATCAGACACGACGTCAAATATAGACACATTGCACATCAGCACCTCACCGACTGACTCACTTACCATACACACACAGCATATATCATTTGTGTACGTGTGAATATATAGAAACTATAAACAACATATTTAATCCGGATGTATTTGCATAGTGTGAATGCCAGAGAATTTCTAAATGATTCGAATGGTTACAAGTTATATTAATGATAGACACGTAGTGTATGCACCTAATTTATCAACTTCACACCCATGAGACACTATATTATATAACTGACAGTATAATCAGTGCATGCTGATGCACAATAAGCTTTTTATATGCAAAATCTAGTTTGATATTGGATGTTTGTGTTGAGAGAGGTTGAACTATTTTCATCTCTGCTCTTACAGACTCTGTTCAGCTGTAGGACATTTTAAGTCAAAAAAGCTTTGATGGCAAACAGGCAAGAAGTTTGTAACTAGCTGAGAACACAGTAAAGCATTTAGAAGCTTATGGAGGCAAATGTTTTTTTTTTTTCTCTCTCTCTCTCAGCAGTTGGTTGAGAGCAAGATGGAGCTGGATTTCTGTTGAATATTTTTTTCCCATGAATGCTGAATGTCCAATAGTTTGTAATAATATGTTTTTTTTTAGCTGAATATGGTGTTTCTCCCTCCCAAGAACAGAAGAATAGAAAAGTGGTTAACACAGCTTTAGTGTAAGTGTGTGTGGTGTCATTTCTGCTTCGCATTACAACACATTTTTGCTGTTTTTCTTTTCCCCAGATCTCAGGTGCATCAGTCGAAGAGACCTTGGTGGGAGAGGTGATTCTGTCTGTTCTTAAAGTGACAGTCAATAAACCGGCTCTGTATACCTGCCTGGCTTCCAACAGACACAGTGCTGGAGCCAACACTGTCAAAGCAACTGCCAGAGTCACAGTTGCAGGTAGTGTGATATGTGTGTGTGTGTGTGTGTGTGTGTGCTGGAAGTTAGTTTACCATGACACATAAAGACCCCTTCCTTACTGTGACTCAGCCAGGGACAGCCATGAGCTCAACATGGACCAGCTCCTGTGTGTGTGTGTGTGTGTGTGTGTGTGTGTGTGTGTTATGTTAGCTGCCAGTTATATTAGCTGTTTTTTGTGTGGTCTCAGCTGTTTGGTGTCTCCCCCATTTGGCTGATGATCCTCAACTATACCCTTCCACCCCCACTCCTGACTATAGTCACCTCACACACACACACACACACACCCCCTCCTTCCAGGCCACACACAAACTGTCTCTCTACTAGTTATCTCTTAGTGTCAAAGCTGATGAGTGAATCATCATGGTTGGTTTCTTCTTCCAACTGAGACTGATTTTTATCTGTGTGTCTCCTCTCTTCTCTCCTCTCCTCCTGCTCCTTCATCCAACATCTTGTGAATATTGCCGCTACCCCATAGAGTGGAGGTAAGAGAAATGACCTGCATTTTACAACTGTAAAATGCATGTGTTTTTATGAATCATTCTGTATGTGTGTGTTTGTGTGCGCGTGTGTGCTGGTATATGTTTCTATGCAACAAACTTTATTAAAATGCTGCAAGTTTGTAGAGAAATCTTGTAGCATTTTATAGTGGATCAGTTTGAATTAGAATAATAACACAGCACATTACAGTCATTACAATTTAAATGGGTGTCAAAACCACATATGGTTGTACTGTGTTTGAAGACACCAAGTCCTGTTAATTCCTTTGGGTTTGCTGAAGACAATACACATTTTTTAGCTGTGTCACCAAACCTGCTATGCCAGGAGGGAGCTGTTCTCTCAACAACCCATATGGTGCAAGTTGAATTTGAACTTTGCTGAACTAAAGCTCAACACTGTTATACCACATCTGGTCTATGTAACTACAGAGAGAGAGAGAAGAAGGAGCAACAGAGAGAAAAAAGAGAAGGAAAAAAAAAAAGAGGTGGGAAGAAGGGAGAAAAAAGGGGAAAAAAATGTTGGCTTTGGGTTGCCTGATTAGAATTTCTGAGGTGAAAATGAAGAAAGAAATTGGACTGCAGCTCAAAGACGGACAAAAAGGTCAGATTGACTTACATGACCTGCCAGCTCACGACCACATGTGGACCATATATTCATAGGAGTGAACAAACACAGAGAGCAGGTACAGAGAAAGAGGCCATGGTGGGATGGTGGGTTGATAGATTTACAAGTTTGCTTGAGGTTTGATGGTTTTGACTTGAACTCTGCTGAAGCACCAAACTCCCCAAGAGGCAACATCTGGAGATTGTAACTGTTAGTGTACACAGGCAGACAAATGTGGAAGCTGTCGGACCAAGAAGAGAGGACCTGGATGTGAGAGAGACAGGATGGAAGTTGGATCATGTCCATGCTGGAAGACTAGACAGACAGAAAGGCAGGGACTCACGGAGCCCGTAGCACAGACTGGCAGGTTTATGGCAGCAGAAGCCCAACAGGCAGGCAGACAGGACGTAATTCCATACGAATATCCCCAAACTTGTTTTGTCATCAGCATCTGGATGATATTAAAGCAGTTACAGCCCCTTACTTTTTTTTTTTTTCTTAAATACACACTCTAAAAAGTTTGGTCAGCCAAAAACAGCAAAATATTGGTTGCTGGTTCTTGTACTGTACTGTTACTGTTAGGACTGTTTTGGCAAACACATTATGTATTCATTTGTTTATTCAATCCAACTTGTCAGTGTGAGACTTTTCACAGTCAGTGACCTTAGCTAACCCTCAACCAGATAAAGGATATGGATGATGACTGTAAGCAGTGTAGTCCATTTACATTTGTGAGGAATTGTTGACATTTTTTGGATTGTCAATTGTTGAAAATCTGGTGCTTGGTAGAAGAAAAATTGCCCTTTAACAAAAGTTCAAGTATCACATCTGATGGTGCAATGTCAATGTTAATATGAGGGCTTCTTCTTCCAACAGACTCTACAAGGGTGTTGCAGGCTACTGCAGTGCCTATCGAGGGGACATTTGCCGTAACATCCTAAGAGATGATTCGCTGGTCTTCTTTAACTCCTCCCTCTCAGACCCAGAGGACATGCAGGAGTACTTGGTTCAGAGCTGGTGGACAGAGCTGGAAGGACTCAGCGTGTTGTGTAGCCCCTGCGGTACGCTCACTGCTCTGCCACTCCTCCTTCCCTGACTGCAACCCATCAGGGTTAGGACCTGCACCTAAACCTGTTTGCAGGTACCGCGTCTTTCTCTTCGCCCTTTGTTTCACTACTTCTTTTTGTTCCGTGCGGTAACTTCTTCATCATCTCTGTCCTCCTTATAAAACAGAGAACACTGTCTGGCAGTGAAGGAGCTGTACTGCCATAAGGAGCGATTGGTGTTGGAAAGCAGCAGTTCACTCCAGTCTGGGCTCTTTGGCTCAGTCACTGGGTCCCACACTTCCAGCTCACTGCTGCCTGACTGTCAGTCCTTACCAAGTCTTCACACAGACTCTGATGCTTGTACACATATCCCTTTTGTAGGTAAGATATTCCTAAGTGAGATAGTTTGGTCTAACATAAAAAGCACAGCTTGTGATCTAAATGAACATTATGTGCTTTCTGCTTTATTTGGTTAGAGATGAGCTACTATATGATATACCTTGAATTTGGTTTGAATGGTTGAATTAGAAATTCCTAATTTCAATTTGATTTGCTAATACTGTGGCTTGGGCACAGGAATCTAGTATGAAAGCAATTATGAGGAGTAAAATGGTAGAATATGTCAATGGAGTGCTGATGGTGAAATTAAGTTTGGCCTGCACTGACACTGATGATGAATTTGCACATTTGTACATTTCAGACATGAAGACAGATCAAATTACAAGTAAGTATAAGTTTTTCTAGCCACCATTATTAATCTCACACAGCCATGAATGAATATATATAGTTTTAAAATAGCACGTTCAATCTATGTTCATTTCATTTGTTACCAACAGCAACATGTTACAATGACAGAGGCCGTTTCTACCAAGGCAGCATGAACGTGACGAGGTCTGGGATACCGTGTCAACCATGGCACCAGCAGGTAATGTGCACAGTGACACATCACTGCACATCAATTCAGCATATAAACTGTAACACAGTATAGGTCTTCAGTAGTCAGCTAATGAATGCAATGTGAATCACAAGCATCACAAAATAAAGAGAGGTAAGGTTAATGAAAGCGAGGGCAGCTTTTAAACAGTGCTAGTGAAGTGTGTGGTGATTGATGGCGAGGCTGCCAACACACCTCTCTCTCTCTCACATCCAGGTCCTGTGTGTGTTTAGTGAATGTGACCAATGTGTTTTTTCCGATTCAGACAGAAAAACACACAGAAGTGCTTGCAAGTGCATACACAAGTGTGTGCCCATGCACGCGCACGCACACACACGCTCACACAAATACACACACTCCCTGTGGCCCAAAAGCCCCTTTATGTTTTTATGGATTTGCTCAGTGAGAGGGTCTGTTTAGGGTGAACTGTTACTACTCTCCTGTGCAGTGTGTGTGTGTGTGTGTGTGTGTGTGTGTGTGTGTGTATTGTGTGTATGCCAGGTCAGCAGAGAGGGAGGGGCTCATTGTGTCACATCCTGCCTCTGGAAGCAATTAGCTTTCACACGCATATGCTGCACATACGCCATCATTAACACACACACACACACATTAACATTTCTTCACACACACTTGCATATTATATATGAAACTCAGAGAGAACTCTTCTTTTTCTTTTACTTGGTTCATTTGCCTGATATTGGTGTAGACAAATTGTTTTTCTTTTTTCTTTCTGCACCAATCCGCATGTACGTTCGATCACATGATGCCGAAAAATCAGTATATGTTTACGTTTAGTCAGTTGTCAAATGCTTTTAGCCAAAGCAGCTTACAAGCTTAAAAACGTCAGTGCTGTAGGAGACAGCCGTTGGATAAGACAAAGTGAAGGAAATTGAATGAGAAGTTTTCCAGTGCAGACTAAGTACTATTTATGGATGTTAAGGTGTTAAAGGAGTTAGAAGAGAAGATGTTCACAGAACAGATGTTATCAGATGTTATCAAAAACAGAACTGTTAAAGAAAGAGAGGGACTCCCCTTCTCTTCAACATCTTGGAGCTTGTTCTAACATTGTAGAGCCATGAGAACAGTGTGCAGGTACAGTAATACCAGGCAACAGTGAGTGGGTAGAACTCTTTGTTCAAGTAGATGGGTTCAGACCCAAACATTACTGTAGATAGCAGGAGGCACTTCACTTTATTTGGGCAGCCTCTGTCAAAACAGTGTCATGTACTGTATGCAAACATCAAGTGCATAGTGAAGATCCCTTTGGATTCTTTTTTAAATGAGTCAGCCTGAAACCATAATCTGAATATAAAAGTGAAATATTAAAGAGGTCGGCCAAAGAAAGCATTCTGAAGAATTTTCACAGGATTGAAAGAAGCCAGCTTTTCTTTTCAAACACTGACTGATATAAAAGATCAAATATGTTAATGTTATGCTATTGCAAACTGTGAGAATGAAAAGTGTTCGGGATTTAGCATTCTGTCAGTTACAGTTCCAAGGTAAATGTGATTTTTCTGATTAAAAGTCATTTAGATTACTCAGAAAGTACAGTGACATCAGGAAGTGAGAATGTATTGAATTTTGTGATACAGTGTTCTGGCCAAACATAAGTCAAAAGTCAGGCTGTTAAACATGACGGGATCATTTTGATGATGGTTCTTAAGTTCCTGGACAGCAGAAAAGCTTTTATTTCCTCTTGTAAGCATAATAATAGCATGATTGGAATAATGTCTGGAACTGGTCTCTTAGAAGACAAGCATGGATTTGATTGTTCCATTTTGAACTTGTACTCTTTGTTATTTAAAGTACTCTCTCTGTTCCTTCTCCTTCTACTTTATATTGAGGCTTCTAGCCTCCATCAAATGTAGCATGTAGCGGCGGCAGTGTCAGTAAAGTACATAGGTAAAATGTATTTCTAGAGCACATTTAAACACGGTTGACAATGATCAACACATACACAACACGTTAACACATTGACTTAAGATGAATAAAATATACACTTACAAATGAACAGATTTAAACTAAGACAGCAGCAGGAGACAAGCACAGGTATAGCAGGGTAAAACAGGCCAGTGACAAAAGGTATGTTTTGAGCCAGGATTTAAAAACTGTGATAATGGGATATTTTTAATGCCAAGCACCAGCAGCCTGTTTGCCTTTTTTGCCTAAGGGGAACCACATGGGGATGAATGACATCAGCTATGGTTGGCAGGTATTGGTATACTTGATATACCAATACCTAGGCAGCGAAGAGCTTTGAACACCATCAGTGGGACATTAGATTGAATCCTGGACTGGACTGGAAGCCAGTGCAATGAGGCTAGGACAGACATGATGTGCTCATGTTTTTCGGTGTTTGTAAGCAGCCTAGCCGCTACATTTTGGACAACCAGAAGCCCTGACACCAGAGTTTGAGTGAGACCAAAGTAGAGGGAGTTACAGTCATCTAACCTTAAGGTTATGAAAGCATGAATGACTTTTTTGTATATAGGTTCCTGGAGAAAACAGCTCTGTTAACTGACGTGATGGACCATTGATTAAATTTAACGAACCAGCCATGACTTAAAATACAATTGATGACAATAAAATTAATTACTGTGAACTATAAATAAGTTGTGCTTGAACCCTAAAAAAACGTAAAATCACACTTTACTTTTCATCATAGAGCAGGAGTTTTACCAGCGGATAAGAAACATTCTGTATTTCCGTTCAGCACTTATTCAGACACACATGTGTGCTGCAAAGTCATGTCTTAGATATGAGCTTAATTCAATCAGTGAGTCATAGAGAGTACCTGCAGCCAAGCTTATTTTCACAGAGACTGTACTAAAGAACGTTTTCCTGATATCCAATGACTGTGGCTCTATTTGTTTAAATTATGGAACTCTCTTTTTCATGATATGATATCTTAACATATTTGGACATGTTATTTAACACCTGTAACAGCAATGGCAACAGTCCACATTCTTCCCTGTAAACGTCCCTCTTGTGGTCATTAGAATAACGACAGCTGCTTCGTAGAAGCAAAAATGGATGTTCAAGGCGTTGTTATGGTGCTGCAAAACATCTGCAGGGAGGAGACTGGGTTAGAGGGTTTGGGTGTACAAAGCGTTGAACTGATGCTGGATCATTTTGGTTAGTAGTGACAAATGACCTAACTTCTTGTTTAGGTATAAAGAGTTGTTGTTTTTGACTTCCCTGGCAACCTTATTGCGCACTTCTCAGGAAATCAACACTGTGAGCTGTTCGCTGGAGCCGTCCAGCTACAGCAGCACATGTGTTGAACCCAGCCTTTTCAGCTCATAACTTTATATCTCTTGAGATAAATTGGACCATTGCTCCTCTGACGACTAAAGCTCACGACACAAAAAGACACAGATGTTCAGTATTTGAGTTGGCACTTCAGATTGCAGAATCAAACATGCAATCCCTAATCACTGTAGAACATTTTACAATCTGTGACTGTTTGACTGCAATAGAATACAAAATACAAATCAATACAAAATTATTTGGAAAGTCACCTTAGTTTCATTTTTTGTAAGTACAGTACAAATGCTTTCAAATAAAATTGGCTTGAAACACATCTGAAACAAGCAAACAAACAGAAAGAAGGAAATTATTCATGAGATGAAGTGTTTCCTCATGTTATGTTTCCTGTTTACCCCCTGCAAAGCATGCAATCAGTAACAAAGCAGAGCTGACAGTGTTTTACTCAAAAATACCTCAGAATACTAAGGCTGGCTCCCAGATGCACTTTACCACTGCAGGAAGTTTAAAAAAACAGCAACAGCATATTCTGTTCTCATCTCCTAAACGTACAAGTCTACACATCATTCAGCTTCTTTGCTGCTTATAACTTTTGGACGTGTTACAGTTTTGTTGAAAAAGGTCAGCAGAACTCTTCCCCATGTTGATTTCTTTCATATGACTCTTGTGCTGTAGGTTCCCCACCAGCACCGCCTATCTGTTGATGTCATACCAGAGCTGAGGGACTCAGACAACCACTGTAGGAACCCAGGAGGAATCAACGACAAGCCCTGGTGTTACACCTCAAATCCCAACATACGCTGGGAGTACTGCGCTGTGATGCAATGTGGGGAGGCGGGAACAGCACCAGGTACTGCCCTCTTTCATCTTTTTTTTTTTACCCTTTTTACCTATAGAATGTTTATACAATACCACACCAGTTTATGAACTAACATGCTGGTTACAAACTTCCACTACAGTCAAGGCGTTTCAATCTGGTGGAAATGACTACAAGAAAGAGACTAGAGGGAAACCAGGATTAGAGATTTTATACTAATGCAGCAATGGGTGCAATAACAATATCATTGTCTTTACCATAATGATAATCCGGAATCTCAAGCTATCTGCAGAAAGTGTTAAATGTTAAAATTAGCGTTTGTGTTCAACAACTTTTGTTGCATAAAACCTTGATGTTGACTTTGTGTTTGTCAGTGATGAAGCCAGAGCCACCAGGTCCCCGTCAGACACCTCATCTCCCTCCCACCACCACCATCTCATCTCCGGCTTACTCCATGTCTGTCATTGTTATCATCCTGACGGCACTTGCGGCTGCGGTTTTGCTCACTATCATCATCCTTGCCTGCTGCCGACGGAGGAAGCAGTGGAGGAACCGAAAAAGGTAAAAAAAAAAAAAAAAAGACAACACAGATCTTCATCCAGATGTGTCTTCTTCACTCACTTCATTTTCTGCCCACAGAGTGATGGAGACCCCAACCCTGAGTGCTCTTCCGTCAGAGCTCCTTCTGGACCGACTTCACCCCAACCCCATGTACCAGAGGGTTCCCTTGCTGCTGAACTCAAAGCTGCTGGCTCTGGAATACCCACGAAACAATATCCAATATGTTCGAGACATCGGAGAGGGAGCCTTTGGACGGGTTTTCCAAGCCAGGTGAGAGGAGGAAGAGGAGGATAAATGATATAGAGAAGATAATTAAAAGGGATGGAGGGGCACCAGTCATGTTGAGAACTGCTGCGTCATTCACAAAGTCACAAGGAGCTGCTGCCAGATCTCGTATCTCCATATTAGTGGGTGTTTATTTGCATGAATGGTGCAACATAAAGATGTGGAATTGACCTTGAAAGTGTGCTGTAAAAAAGTTGATACCTTCCAGAACAGTGGCAGTGATGTGCTTAAAATTGACTAATGACTAATAACTGGAGCAGATATTTCAAATTTAAATGCAATTTAGAATCCAAGGAATCAGATCGAACTAAATTGGTTAAACATTGTCTGGGTTAAACCCAGAGGATAAAAGTACATGTTGCAGAGCATCTTAAAAGCATCAATAAACTCTGGCATGCTATTCTTGTAACTTTATTCCTCAAACAGGACACAGTAGGAGGGTCAGAGGAGTCTGTTAGTGCTGTGAAGAATGACAAATTCTCAGATAAACAGCATACGATGAGGCCATGAGAGAGACATGAGTCTGAAATTTTAATAACCAGTCCACAACATTTTGACTAGTAAATGGGGGCACAGCAACCTTGGTACTTAATACCACCTGGATTATATGGGTGCATGAGTGATTTGTTTTAGAACAGTTGGAAAATTTACCTGACAATGTAATTTACTTTCCTGATGAAACTTTGATTAACTTATTAACTTATTATTAACTGATTTAGATATAAACCCAGGTCCTTAACATAGTGGATGTAGGCTGAGAGGTGTCGCTGCCAATGTAACTATGTGGAGCAGAGAAAATAAAACAGGGGCATACAGATCACATTGCTGTACACAGCACAGTGCTATAATAGTGTGTGGCATTTCAACAGTAGCAGCAGTGATGTGCAGACAACCTGGTTCTTCTTGCCAGCTGGTAATCCCTCAGTGAAAAATGGAATGTTGTGGTATATGGACACTCCTGGGAACATAATATACTCTCACCATAACACACACTCTCTCTTTCTTACACACATTTTATTTCTGTACCTGTAAGGGCCTTGTTGTATTAGTCTATGTCAATGTCACTTGTCTCCTTGCTGGAAGTGAGCAAATTATCTCTGCTTTTCATTTTGAAACAAGAGTCTAAAACTCAGATTTGGTCTGACACACACACACACACACACACACACATAGACACACACACACACATATATATATATGTGTGTGTGTGTGTGTGTGTGTGTGTATATATATATATATATATATATATATATATATATAGATCTACTGAGAAACAACATGTGTTGACTTTAGTTTACCACTGTCATGAGCAACACAGGAAGTGTGTTTATGAATGTGTGTGTGTTTCCTCAAAGTGACTGACATTTACAGTACACTGCACTAATACAGTTGTGCTATTATGCTGAACTGCACAGAAAGCTGGTCAGCGCTCTCTGTAATGTTGTGTAATGTCGTTACCTGAAGATGTGTGTGTGTGTGTGTGTGTGTTTGTTGCAGAGCGCCAGGCCTGCTGCCACTGGAGTCTTTCACAATGGTGGCAGTGAAGATGCTGAAGGAGGAGGCCTCGGCCGACATGCAGAATGACTTTCAGAGAGAGGCAGCACTCATGGCTGAGTTTGACCATCCAAACATCGTGCGACTCCTCGGTTCGTGTGTTTGTGTGTGCTTGTGAGAGAAATAGTGTGCAGGCCAAGAGAAGATTCCCAAAGAGGCTACACAGACAGCTGGATTTTACATTGTGCAACATCTGGATCACTTTGTTTACTACAGGGAGAAGGAAAGTGCAAAAACAGATATTGAACCACAGAACGAGAGAAAGAAAAGAAGTGGTATGAGAGACTTAAACCATAAACAGTCATGTGAAAGGTGCCTCACTGGATAACTGCATCCACCAGTAATCATGCCATCATCTAAATCACCTTTTTTATTACTTTACCACCATCATATTGTTCACAACAGAAAAAATAGACAATAAATAAATATATAAATAAATAATGGACAGTGGATCGATTCCTGTCCGCAAGTTGAAGTGTCCATGGGCAAGATACTGAACTCCAAATCCAGAGTTTAGATTTCAAAAAAAAAAAAAAAAACGTAATACAACTTTAACACACGGGGCATTTAAAGAAAATGATATTGGGTTTGAGCTGAATGTGGAGCATGATCCTCAGACCATTTCCGCTGTCGTGAATTCTTTTTTTCTGGTAAACAAGTGCTGCTTTACAACGAACGTGCCTTTGTTACCACGAGTAAAACAAATGCCCCCTATTCAACTTTATCTACTCTAATGCAGCCTATCTAATCTAATACAAACAGCTTGTTTCCAAATACATTCCCAGGAAGACATTTAGAGAAGGGGCACTGTCAGTGAGTAAACAAATCAGGGCAGTGTGCTGAAAAAAATCTGTTTACTTTAATCCATTTTTCAGCTACAGTGCTGGATAAATATTTTTAAATCACCGTTCACCTCTACTGAGAAAAATGTAACTCACACATGCAGTAAACAAATGTGTTGTATGTTTCTTTTACAGTTTGGAGAGACATTAGTTTTGAATGACTCATATAGAGAAGTGCAAACTAACACCACAGGCTTAGATGGGTATGAAACTAGAGTTGAATCAGATAATTTAGTTTAACCTTTTAATCCCCTGGACTAATAATACACTGCAAGTCATGTGTAAAAATATATACATGAAACACAGAAGTAGAGACAACACATGTCTGCATGTGATTACTTTGCTACATGTGCAAGGAGGTGTTTGCGTGTGTGCGTGTGTTCTGTTTATTTCACAATAGAGTGAAACATTAATACTGGTGAATTATGACCCTGCTTTTTCGGTCCTCAACCCTCTGACACACACACACACACACACACACAGACAACCTAGACAGCCGTCCTGCTCTGCAGCACCCAGGACATGAACTAGCTGAGCATGACCTCCAAGCCTTGTCCTCCCACATGTTTGCATGTTGTTCCCGTGTTCTGTTTGGACACTGCAGTTAGAGGACAGTTAGGAAACATTGCAGCTGAAAAAACACTTGAGACCGTGCAGCTTAATATAGACTCGTGCTTGTTTGTATTACATGAGACTTCATTTCAGTCATTTGCTCCAGCTCTTCATCAAAGCTTAATGATGATAGACAATCAATCAAATCAAACACTGAATCTGTTTTATTCTTTATAGAATAGCACCATTTTATTTAAAGTTCCCTTTAATGCAATTTTGGTGTTTTAGGGAACTTTGGGATTTCCATTAATAAAAAAAAACAAAGAGAAAGAAAAGATTTTAAGTTATTTATTTAATATTTGAGTTGACTTGGCCGACTACCAGTGGGTCAGTCAACATAGAAAAAGAAGTAATAAAATGCAGTCAATCAAAGTTATGATTGCAGTCAATATGACTCAGTAGGTTTCAGTGCATCAAACACATAAAGTGTAGTAGCCATGCAGTAAACTGGAGAGAACACAGATGAGATCTGCAGTGCCTCAGACTGTTGCGAATCAACCTGAAAACACTGTCTGACTCTGGTGCAGACTCCAGTTTTTTTTTTTTCCCACCGAGCTGCAAAGAACTTCAATTTTGAGTCTGTGTCTTGCTTGGTAATGCCAGGACGCAGCAGTATACGTCCACAACTTATGCGGGTCTGTTGAGGCTCGACACAGTCTTAACAGTGTGTGCTCTAGTTCCTGTAAGCAGCGCGCATTGCAAAACACATTTACAGGAATGCATGAACAAACAAACAGACAGTGACTCTTTTATAGAGCTAAAGCAAACAAGCAGTTAATAATGAATTTGATGTGCGTAAAACATCTGCAGATTAATAAATACATTTTTTTTTTTTAGATATTCTCTCAAAAACTTTCCAAAGCAAGAAGACCTTCAGTTGTGGAAGTTGTTCACAAACTGAAAGAACATTATTTGTTAAATTCCCTCAATCATATCTCAGAATTAGAAGAAGTGCAGCCACAATCATAAAACCCAATTTTAGAAATTCTCTGTAATTGCCCGTATTTCCCCTGTCTACAGACAGGCTCAGAGGAACGCAAGGTTCATTTAGAAATAAACCAAGTTTACATCACACAGCCACTAATGTAAGACTGTACATCTACTATGCCTGAGAGTTTATTTGCGAGCACATACACATCTCAGATGGTTCCGTCTGTGTTTATGTCTCGGGCTGAACATATATTTACCTTTTACAGTGAATGAAGTCATTGTATAAGATACTGTAGAAATCAAAAAATAACTTGATTCAGTGTGATTCACTGACGTCAACAATGTGTTTATGTGGTTGACCGTCGTGCTTGTGCTCTCAAACCTCTGTGGTGGGGGATGCACAGCCTATAGACTGTGTGTATGTCACAGATCATAAAGTAAAATCATCCGTATCCTCTTTCCACCAGGTGTGTGTGCAGTGGGTAAACCAATGTGTCTGATGTTCGAGTACATGGCTCATGGAGACCTGAATGAGTTCCTGCGACGTCGATCTCCGACGCAGTCGGTGCGTACCCTGAGCCATGCCAGCCTATCAGGTCGCAGCTTCTCCTCTGAAATGGAGGCAGGATCTCTGTCCTGTACAGAGCAGCTGTCAATTTCTAAGCAGATTGCCGCAGGAATGGCCTATCTGTCAGAGCGCAAGTTTGTCCATCGTGACCTCGCAACCCGCAACTGCTTGGTAGGCGAGGAGATGGTGGTGAAGATTGCAGATTTTGGCCTCTCCCGAAACATCTACTCGGCTGATTACTACAAAGCTAATGAGAATGATGCGATACCCATTCGCTGGATGCCCCCGGAGTCTATTTTCTACAATCGATATACCACTGAATCAGATGTGTGGGCCTATGGTGTGGTGTTATGGGAGATTTTCTCCCATGGGATGCAGCCATACTACGGTATGGGCCACGAGGAAGTGATTTACTACGTGAGGGACGGTCACATCCTCTCCTGTCCTGAGAATTGTCCTCTGGAACTCTACAATCTGATGAGGCTTTGTTGGAGCACACACCCATCAGACAGGCCCAGCTTCAGCAGTATACACCGAATCCTGGAGCGAATGCATCAAAATATACTGAGCATGAACACTGAGGCTGAGGCTGACTGCTAACATGAGAGCTTTCACAAATTCATCTTTATCAGGGCAACAAAACAATGAACAATGTCATGAGTTGGTGCCTGAAACAACACATTAAATGAGCTGAGCCCAAGCAAACATGTAAACTCCAGATAGTTTATTTATTTGTGTAATTCCCATAAAAATAATGTAGTGAAATTAATTCCGGGTTGTTTTCTAGCACATACCCTGCTTTATTTATGAAAAAAACAGACTCTAACCCTGACTCCCGAGGCTGAACCCTTGAAGAATTGAAGCCATGTATAGCCATGCAGATATACCTTTTATTATTTCAAAACAACGTGCTTCATCCACTACATGAAACCTCCGGAATATCAGGGTTAAAAAAGTGAATCTAAGGCGCCTTTGGTAAATTCCACAGTGGCACACAATCACTTTAAACCATTGCTGTTGATTGTTTTAGAAATTTAAATTCCATTTTGGGGCATTCTTGATATATATATATATATATATATATATATATATATATATATATATATATATATTAGGGGTGCAACAATACACAAAATTCACTGTTCGGTTCGATACTGTAGTGTCACGGTTCAATATTTTTTTGATACAAAAAAGAGAAATTTCCATGCCTTTTTTTAAACGCATACACACACAAACACACACTCTGCAGGTCTGCAGCATGTAGTTTATGAGGCGATCACAGAGGTTAAAGTCTGTCAGTGATCGGCACCTAAATGTTACCACGAACTTATTTGGTGGAAACACGGCTATTGAATGTGGGAGGCACAGTTTAGTGGATCTGTGCAGATCCATTGAGGTTTCAGCACAGAAGTTGATAAAATAGGGCGCCTGGATGACCGAGTGGCTAAGGTGCACCACGTTTGCGTATATGCCATGCAGTTGTTCACCGGTTAAAATCCCGACCGAGTCGACCTTTCCTGCGTGTCCTTCCCCCACTCTCCCCCCTGTTTCCTGACTCTCTACACTATCTCTGATTAAAGGCAAAAAATGCCCAAAAATATAATTAAAAAAAAAAAAAAAAAAAAGAAGTTGATAAAATATTTATTTGTAGCGAACCGAACTGAGACCACTGTATCGAACGGTTCGATACAGATACACGTATCGTTGCACCTCTAATACATATATAAATACATATATATTTATATTTTAATGTTTAAGTTCACCTTTTTTCTTAGTGTTTGACACACAGGGTTATGATTTCAACTAGTTTCTCTTTGCCCACTGACAAACACACACACACACACACACACACACACACACACTTATGCTGTATTGGAATTTTGCTGAACTTCATGAATTGGATTCTTTAATGTGTGGAACTTTCCTTGATTCAGAAGTTCCTTCTTACTGGTGAAACTGTGTTCCACCGTCTGATTTCAACTGTGCTAAGTTTCATTAATGTTTCATTGTGACACAATGAGTTCAACATCAACAACATGCCTTGTGTCATCAGTCATTCTTTATCAAGCGAATTACACAAAGCGGTTTTTGTTTTCTTTTAATTTGCGCTGTAAATGTATTTAATTAATGGATTAGTATGAGCAGAGAGAAAACTCTAATGCTGTCAGCTGAAAGCCTTTCAGATGTTTTATTTCTTTTTTAATATGATGTGTTTTTGTTATTTGTTACATTACATGAACGATATGTTACTTCCCATTAAGTATATTTCTTTGTACCGTTTGCAAATAAACATCATTATTAAACACATTTGTCTTTCAGTCTCTCAGTCTTAACAATGATAACATAGTGGGAGAAATGCCATCTCCTGCTGCTGCTTTATGTTTAAATTGTGCTGCTCTGGTCCAAGATCCATTATCCTCTATTGTTCCTCCAGTCCTCTTCTAAAAGCTCAGGTCTAAGGAGCAGGAGTGAGTGAGAGTTTATTTTATTTCATTTTATCAATTGAACCTTTATTTAACCAGGAAAAATCCCAATGAACTGTAAAAATGATACTGTAAAAGACACCGTTACAAAGGCTAATGGTTAAACACAAGCAAGACTACAAACACAAAAATGAATAAATAAAGTTTAAGATTATATTAATATTAATACATAAGTCGTTAACTTGTGTATGTTAGTTTTGCTCATGTGGTTTTCACAGTTCACAAAGTCTAATATATATTCACACATTCCAAATGACAACATAGATAAGCAATTGATATAAAAGGCTATTAAGTTTCACAGGATATCGCACAGGAAGTTACTCACACAGGACGAAAACTTGACTTTGCCTCTTTATGTCAATGGAAACTGAGGTAACAGTCAGTGCAGCCGGTCTGAAATTTAGCAACACTAAATGCCCGAAGATGACCCGAGGTTGCCGTATCCATTTCCCACATCACGAATGGCACGAACACCACATCCATGATTAATTCTGACGAAATGTTTCTGTGGGTAAGGGGGGAAGGGCCTGGGATTGTTTCAGTCTAGTCGACTTATGATACCAGAGGAAAGGCCAGGAGGAAAGAAAAAAAAAGGAACCATGATTTGAATTTAATTAGAATTGGGCCCCTTTATTTCTAATAAGAACAGTGCTGTCGATGCAAATAAAATCATGATAATGCAACATTTTCTGCCTAACTTTTTTGGATAAAATACAGAATAATCTGCCCAAACATTTGTGCTGATAAAACATTTTAAAACCATGATTTAAAACATCAAATTTTACTTGAACTGTCTGAGATGAGTTTATTGCTCATCAGTGGACTGACACACTGACTGATATTACCGTCCTCAGACCATGGTTGTCTGTGTCTGGTCATCCTGTCAAGCTCCTGCCAAGTGACTGAATGCACATTAAAAATGAAATAAGTGAGGCTGTGGAAGTACCTAAGGTGCTGAATCATGTGTGGTTTCACGGTGAGAACATGGAACGACAGTTAAACAAAACCACTTCCACAAACATAAGCAGAGCAAATGGCACATACTCCAACACTTCCTCTGTTTTACTTGAAGGATGGTTTAGAGCGGAGACATGAACTTGACTGCACTCACTATATTTATGATGGCTCTGTGGAAAATTTAGCTTATTCCTTTTGGACTTTTACTCAGCTCCTCTATATTGTACATCTTTGTTTCTCTGACCCCAAACTGTTACTCTCTGTTCATTCAATCATTCTCCGTCACTCCTGCCCACCCCACTCACCCAAAAACTGCACCAAGTGTTTTACCATGTGGATATTGCAGTGTTGTCACTCACCACAAGAGGGATCATGAGGTGACCTGGTGCACTCATACAAAGTCATCTTCGTGGTGATTATCTAATGTTACCAAAAGCATTGTTGTTTTTTGTGTCCTTGCGTGAACATGCTCCACTGATTTGTATAAGTTTGTACGAGTGATTGTCTGTGTTATTCTTCTTTTATGAATCCATTGATGTGAGTCTACTCACTATGGTCAGTTTAATTCCATGAGGGAAGATGGAGCAGAACAGAACCACCTCAGATTCATAATATTATTATAGTGCTTTGTAAATTCACCACTGCATCAGGTCTAGCGACAAGATCACAAAACTGGGTTTTTATAAAACTCAAAGCAAATCAGTGATGTTGATACCAATGTGATTGGTCATGACTTCATCGTCGTGACACATTATGACATCATGAAACATAAGCTGCTTGTGATGACCTACAGCAGTGACTTAGTCTTGTCCTGCAGTCCTCACTCTTTCCTTCCTTTTCTTCACCCTCTCTCCTCGCTGTCGTGGCTCCATCCTTATCTCCGTTTGCAGTCAGTTCCCTTCTCTCTGTCTCCATGTCAAATATTTTCGTTCAAATATGTTGCACAACCAGCTGCAGATCCTGGGTAAGCAATGCTCATTCACAGTGAATTACCCAATTGTCCCTTCTCCAAACAAAAGGTTTATCTGAACGGTCTCTAACCTTCCTGCCAACTTGCAATAGCAGCTCTCAGTATTTTTGGCGACCAAAGATTGTTATGCCATGAAAAGCCTCTTCCTGTTTTGTCATGATAATCTCCCTCGGTTCAGAATCTTCACTGAACAGAAATTTGATAATGTTTCAGAGGAAGTTGGATTTGTTTCATGTGTTGAAATTTTCTGAATGTTACAACAGCAGCGCTGTCATTCCTAGATATCATGTTAGCAGCTCCGCTTTTTAATGTTGTTGACTTTTCCATGTATCAGAAATTTTACTGGCAACAGGACTGCTGACTCTGTTCGTTCACATCACTGGCTTTAATCTACCTGTTGCAGATTCAGTGAGACATTTGTCCATGGAGACATATTTAACAGTCAGCACACTGATGGTGGGACGAAGATGTGACATCCCTCTCACTCAGCGACGGCACAGAGGAATTTCCTCTGTGGATAAACCGGCTGTGATTGGCCCATTCAGGGAGTAACAGGAAATCGAGAGACATCCATCAGTCAACTGGAGGCTAGCACTCAAATGCTGTGGAACAATAAACATAACAGTGTGTGCACGCTTGCACACACACACACACACACACACACACACACACACACACACAGTATTCTTTCCTATAAAAATATTTGGGTGTTGCTAGGACCACTACTTTGACCATCTCACACAACAAAGTGACTATGACAACTTTTACAGAGTCCTTAAACATACATACATACCACACTTGTACAACACAGTGATTCATGTAGTGTCTGCTCTATGTTATGTTATGTAAAATGATTATATGCCTGTCAGATATTTTTACTGGCAATGAATGAGCAACATGCAAAATTTTTATAATATATTTATATATTATAAATGTATTTTTCAGAAATATCACACTCCGGTACTCAGCTGTGTATTTGTTGAAATGGCTAGAATGTCTATGATAATGATGAAAGGTAAAACTGTAGATGATAATCGCCTCGGTGTGCAGCTTCCTTCACCTTTACTAAGTGTTAGATTAAGTCTCAGCTTGTTGAGTTCTGCAGCGTTGCTTTCCTGCTGTTTCAGCAAGAAAGCTAGAAAGAAAATGCCTGTAAAACATCTGCTCAGGACTAAAAAAAAAAAAAAAAAAAATAGACCTGACACATTTAGAACTGTAGAATTTCACTGCTAAAGTGCCATAAAACTGAGAGAGAAAAGTCAACATGTTGACAACTCCGCTGCCATCAAGGACACAAACAAATACATAGAATAAATTATTGTAGATGCAGATATAATAAAGGAACTTAAACTATATATATATATTAAATCAACATGTCTTAACTAGTTTAAACATTTCAGTCAGTCTACACACACTTTCAGCTGTTAAATGCCCCACTATGTTGAGTGGTTAGCTACTACCTTTACCTTTCATTTGGTGAAGGCAGTAGCACTATTATTATTATCATTATGATTATTATTATTACTACGTTTAAAGAAGCCCTGCATGTCATGAAGCTTAGATTATCAGTCTATCAGTCTGTGACAGTGTGTGCTATAGGGTGCTATGTAGGTCACGTCCAACTACTTCCAGTCTATGTGCCTATTCTAGTCTGTAAAAGTCTATGAACAAGAGTCAATGGAGAGATAAAAATTATTTTCTGGTCCCATTTGAAATGTGCCATGGTTTTCACTTATGATGTTTGTGAATTTTAAAGATAATTTTTCACATGGGGAGAGGACTGTTTAGTGACAGGCAGCAAACGTGACTTTAGGTTTTGTGTGAGACCTGGTAGTAGACTACAGCACTTGTCTCGCAAAATTTACATCACCATCAAACTCTGACAGCTAACACTGGTTTAACAGCTAGCTACAGCTAATCTAGGAAAATATCTCACCTGGTAAGTTTTATCCACCTACTCCTCGTTCTCTCTTCAGCTGGGAAGAGAGTCACCTAGGCAACTATTTGGTTTGTAGTCAAACCAGTTACGTATTTTCAGAAGCAGATAAATCACCTATGTGATTTATCAAAAGGCTATGTTACACCACAAACATAGCCTTGGCTCACACTAATAGTTATCATTTAAATTAAGATACAGTATATGTGCGATCCAGGATAGAAGTCAAAGTGGATCCGAAAATAATTTTTATCTCTCCATTCACTGTCATTCTTTTTTTTTTTTTTGATCTAAGGTGCATGACCCAGACTCCCTATACTCTTTTTTGTTTCTTGCTAATTTTGTAGATGTCATGTAAACAAAGACAGCGTGAGATAACAGAAAAGGAGCGACTGCAGAAGAAAATAAACATGTTAGACAAAATGAGACACTAGCTGCTTTAATTTCAACGAAGCCACACTTCACATTAAAAACACATTAATCCAGACTTTTCTTATGTTTTTATTGTTGCTGGGATATCAACACTATGACTCTAGCTGGACATTCATTGATATTGGCCCCTACAGTATAGAAAGTATGTGTCACAAATTCTACAAACTATTGGTACATGGTATATTAGATGTGAGGATGATTTTGTAACAGCATTTTAAAGCAATGTTTTACTCTGGAAGATCAAAATGTTTCAATGCTACAGTTTAGAAGATCAGTCACCGGTAACAATAATATTCTTTCTATGTAGAATCTTTGGGATCATTGTTTGATAGAACATAATGTGACAGAATGCAACACCTCACGTAACATGGCATAAATTCTACAGCAAACATTGGATGCTTATCTGGCAGTGAATATATCAAAATGTCTGCCAGTGTGCAGACCCTAAAACTGAACTGAACTTGTTTTGGACTGACTACACTAATTGTGTATATTTACAAAAATACTGATCAAAAAAAGATCTGAAATGACTTTTGTCCATATGATATACTGCTGTTACGTGACATTAGAGACTGAGTTACTGAGACTCTTTGTTATTTAAAACTTGTGCTTACTAATGAAAACTTTGTACAAAAAGAGAAAAAAATTGCTCCAACAGTGACAGTCATTTTTGTTCCATTTTTAGGCAAAGTTAACACAATGGTGTTAGTGACACACACATTTAAAGAGCAGATTAACACCACTTGAACATCTTGACTTTCCTGACAGATCAGTGATTTAACTTTGCCCCTCTTGTTGCAGTGATGTACCAGTGTACTCCGGGACACAATGACATCACTGGGTGTGGTCAGAGGGGAAACAATCCTGTTGCTAAATTACTCTTCATGGGGGAGAAATGGAAGGCACCGCACACATAGATATTTAGTTCTGGGTCATAAACAAATTAATAACAAGAAGTTCATTAATCAGGATCATAATACAAAGAGCTCTTGACAAAAACAATCCTACAGTACAGTTGGACAGAGTATAACAAGTTAAATTTACAGACACAAAACACTTTTCCCTTTGGTGATTAACTTTGAATAATATATTTTATATACATACATACTGTACACATATACTTACAATGGTATACAAAGACATACAAAAACAGAAAGTTTAGTTGGTTTGCTATATAACCTGAATCAATACATTGTTAGAAAAACAGTTACAGTGAACGTCAGATACGGAGAGTTGGTTCCAGAGTCATATATCATCAAACTACTCTTGTGAAGCCTCGTGCGAAGTGAACAAAAGTGAAAGGTGGACAAACACAAAGGGTAAACACCAGAAAGCAAAGACTTTTTTAAAATCAAACATTTCTGTCTTGAAACTTCTGTGTGGGCAAATCTGTCAGTTTGGACTATTCAGCTGACTTCATGTCAACAGTGCAGTTTAAACACCTAACAAACATCTCACTTCCTGGAAAACCCTGAATTTATATTTTTGGCTGTAATTCTCACTTTTGTGGTCAACTGTTGGGAGCTCTCTTTACTTATTCCGTCCAGAATTGTGTTCTTGATTCTCATCATGACAAAACATCCGGCTGGGAGATTTTTTTTTTTTTGACGATACACATCATAGCGTCACCACACCGACCTTCAGCACAGAATCACAAGTTAATTAACCATTCAGCTCTGCATTGGCTCAACTGGTTCACGTGTCACTGCATGCTAACAAAAAAACAAAGGAAAACTCCCGTAGGATGAAGCTGTTATACCAAAAATGATCAGTGTTGTGATATGTTAAACACCAACATTACAACAACCTCAACCATCTCATATGATGACATATGATGACTTAAACAGAACATAATGTATTCTGCATGGGCATCTTTACCTCCAACAGTCACAATAAGAATGTGCATGTCATTCAATTTCTTTTTAATACAAAAAAAAAAAAATGTTTTGGTTCATTCATCCATGTGTTTTATAATCTAATAAAATGGCTATTTGACCAAATTGTACCATAAAATAGGAGTGAATGATGACTAGATCTGATGAACTGCAAACTTGTTCTCGTCTTTTGTTTGCTTTTGCCTGCTAGGCTAAAATTCATACAGTGATTTAGATTACTGCAACCTCATAAGCAGCAGTCATCATTTGGACTTTGTAAACACTATAGCATAACATATATAGTATATAATCATTAATATAAATTTTGTATTGTATTGATTCTATTTTTCAGTTTCGGAACCACCAGGGGGCAATCACATGACTACTGAATTTTGTGACAGACTTATCTCACCCCTTTCACCCCTCTCCTCTCTGTCAACCTTATGAACACAGAGAAACTTGATAAAACCACAAGAGGAAGACAACTCAGCACATTTCATGTCATAATCTGAAGCCTGTTAACAGTCACCAGATATGACCTTCACCTTGTCTCCACATAGCAGAGGCACAGAGCCTGCTCTAAAACTGCAAACATCCTCCTCCTCCTTCTCCTCTTTTTGGTAAGAGTCTGGAACAACATGTCTTTAATTCCTTAAAGAGAATAAACAACTTGAGATTTCTTGCAGATCCTGGAACCTTCACATATTTGAAAAGACAGTGACGATTTTTAGCAAAAGAGGATGCACAAAGAGCTTCTAATGTATTGGTTTGTATTTATTTCTGATTTAGTTTGTATTTAGTTTGTAAGGTCACTTATCATTTAAAGATTAGCAATGTGGAAAAGGATAGTGGCTCTGATTACTAAAACACTGTGTTGAATCCATAACATATACATCTATAAAACCATGGCACTATATGTGGTAAATTGGCAAATCTTCATATTTTTATTTATTATTTAAACAACCAATTTGTTACTTTGGTGTCTACTGTTTTTCTAAACCTTGGAAAACCCTGGAAATAGCTCCAAACACTGACCTTGATTCACCTACAAGGTCTTTTTAAAGTTAAAGCTGCTAGAGAGTCAACTTGTGTTAACATTCAGTTACATGTCATAAGCACAGAACAGGGTGTGCTGGTTTGAGTTTCCACAGACTTGAAGTCCCAAGAACACAAATGAAAAAGGAGACAGTAATGTTCTACATATGGCTTCTGACCCCCCACGTTGTAAATAATATGAATTAGTCTTTAAATTGGATGTCAGCCATGATTCCACCCATGACTACAGGGTACAAGTTAGAGAAGACTAGAGAAAGAGGATGGGTTATACTGGCATTACCTTCATTTCACAGATTACTTTTAAATAGTTCATATCAGCATTGCCAACACATTTAATACAAACTGAAAATAATAAACAACTAAACAAAAATACTAACAACCTATCAGAGTCCTTGAAGATTAGACTACTCCTGTGTTGGAGATGAAGTCTCTTCATCTTTCTTCATAGTTGCCCATCCCTTCTTTATTGTCATCTCATCCAACTCATCATCAAATCCATCCACCTAATCTTTATTCCCACTTTTACCATGTTACTGTCTGTACTTCCAATAATTTTCACAGTCCCTCTTGACCTTCCCATACATTCATACTTTACTCTTTATCAGTCACTACTTCCAAAAGAATCCCTTCACACGGTTGACTTAATCTCCAATAATCTCCAGAACTCCTTTATACTACTGAGTTTTCTCTGTGGTGGTGGTGATGTTGGTGCATACCGCTGCCGCTGAGCACCGTGTGGTTGATGGACGACGCTGACCGGTCAGATCCCTCTGCTGCTGTTCCATTGACATTCTCCTGTCGCTGGCAACACAGGATCTGCCTGAAGGTGGCGCTCATCTCTTTGTCACGGTAGGAGTAGATGATGGGGTTCATTGCTGAGTTGAACTCGGCAAGGAGGAGGAAGAACTTTTCATAGGTAAGGACATTGCATTTGGCGCAGAAGACATCGAGGAGGAGGATGACCAGGCCTGGTGTCCAGCAGACAATGAAAGCACCTGAGGAGACATGAGAAGAAAAGAAAAATAATTAAAAAAAAAAAAATAGAATACTGTACTGGTGTAGTGTTGTAATTGCTGTAATTGAGATATTAGATCACTGATTGATATTGATTGCTGTTTACTACTCATCCAAGAGAAACAAACCATGTATTAAATGTAGTTTCATATGATTGATGTGAACACAAGAGTGCTACCCATTTCAGCACAGTGCTGGGATCCTGCCCTCTGTGAGCTGAAGTCCCAGTGGATAATGAAAGTGTGAAAAACAAGAGAGCAAAAGGTTTTCTGGTGTCTCAGTTTCTTGGATGAATAAAGAGGCTGTAAAGGCTGTGATTGCACTGAATAATTCCCTCAACCCTTGAGTCCCACAAAGTCATAGAAGATAGGATAGAAGATAGGAACATGAGTTACTCTGCAAAACTCTTAGTAACATGTTATGTGTAAGCTCCATGGTGATATATGTGATAGTTTCTTACAGTTGAACCAGGATGTTCATATATTTATAAAGTATTGACATCATGGGGTCAATTTGGAAAAGAAATCTAAACAGCACAAAATATTTTTGGCCTGGGACTAAATCACTTCATGCAGAGAGATGGTATATTTGATGTTGGTATATTTATCAGTTACTCTGCTCGGTAGAGATCTAGTTCATGTATTCGCATATGTCACCTTGAAATGTTTTACATCATCATATAGCAGGAACCATCCATCTACACTATTCATCTACAAGTGAATATTACATTTGTTCAACATCTTGTGTCAGATATCTTGTGTTTTCACTGTCTTGTAAACTATAAAACAGCAAATATGCAAAAACAATACAACCATTTGGAACATGAAAACATTTTCTGTAACAGAGCCTCTAATTAGGAAGATTTAACAGACACTATAGGTGAAACCACGCAGCCTTTGAACCAGAGTTGGTTGCTTTGACAGCAACAGCAATATCTTTATAACCACATTACCATTACTTACAACCACACCACCATACACCTACGGAACCAAATATTTTAATTACACATTGTGAGCAAAATGAACTTGAAAGAAAACATTGTGGTGTGTGTATGTGTTTGTGTGTGTGTGTGTGTGTGTGCATGTGTGTGTGTGTGTGTGTGTAAAGAAATACAAATGAAAAGCTCTCTCTACAGTCAAAAACTTTAGTGACTCCCGTCGCAAAAATTTCACCTTTCGCCTCATCCTGTCTTTCTTCCATAATGAATTGTTGGTGCACACGATGCTATGGTGCTATGTTTTTGGAAGAAAGTAATAGTCTGGCCAAGACGCACGTTTTGATGTATAATTTGTCTCGGTGCGATCAACTGCCATGACTTTATTAACGTTAAAAGCTTTTAATAGGAGATAGACAGACAGAGATTCACAGCAGCAGGAAATGGAACAGGATTAGGTCTTGAACTACTGCTATTTATTCAAGTAAAGCAGATATCAACAAAAAAAAATTCACCATCAGTGCTACAAGACTTTACTGACCACGCCGATGTAATTTTCTGAGTCTTGTGTAAAAAATGTGGACAACACAGTGAGTTAAAAAGAACAGACATTTATGCTTTGCTCATTGAGACCTTCGCTGGATTAATATGGGATCCTATTGGGCAGTTGGTCAGTCCTCTTGTGACTTAGAGGCTTCTAATTCAAAAACCGTAAATCGTATGGTTTAGATAAACACATTGTGTGAAACATGACAAGTGTGACTGTAACTTTGGAGACAATTGGAGTGAAATTTGTGGCTGTGAGCACCTTGTAAAGAAAAAATTCAGAACATTTTGTGAAAGCTGTCTCCACTCTGAGCCATACTCTAGCATGAACATTCCGCCCTCACACACACCCATTATAAAGTCTGAATTTCTCCTAAATTGATCATGGTCATTGATTTGTGTCCAATCAAAAATTTTACAACCTAGCAAAAAAGTTTAATGCCACATCAATACAGGAGAATTTTGTCAATGTTTTAAAGTTTTAATGATGTCTCTAGGTGAAAGTATGCCAGGGCAGTAAATGTTTGAAAAACCTTGAAATTTTGCAAGTTTTTCCACCTTTTCCCATGCATTTTCTGTGAATCTTTCATGACTACATTGCCAAAAATTTACATTCAATTGAAAGTAATAATAGCATAGCAAGTCCAATTGAGATGCACGTTTTTGTGTATAATTTGTCTGTGTGCGATGATTGGTGGGTTATTCGAAATCAAAAATTTGGAGGAAGAAAAATAATCCACAAGGGACACGTAGAAGAAAAATCGAGAAGAACAATCGTTTACATACTTTCATTCAGTGGTTCTACACACAGCTCCATTCTATCACTCACATACTAATGGTACATCAAGGGAAGTTTGGTAACTTGGGAACAAACAAGCAATTTCTGATTAATGGAGCCACTCTTCGCTCTTCTTCAGCTATATTGTCAGGTAAAACAGAAAGTTTTCCTAACTACATATTAATATATATTACATTTTAATATTTTACCATTTCCATATACCCGCTACTTTGCTGTGTCCACATGGTTGCTACTAAATAATAAAAAACATACTTGTCTGTGTTGTGGCAGTCTTCTCTCCACAAGTGAGAGTAACGGAGGCTCTTTGTTCATAATTAGCTCCACCGAACAAGAACAAGCTCAAACTTTCAAAATACTAGCCATGTTTCAATTCATCACAAACAATCCCTAATAAACACTGCCCATCATCATCACCATGATCATCAAAAGACATGTACCAGAAATAAGTCACCTCTTTTCAGTTTTGCAGCCCTATATTGAGTCTTTCATTATCTTATCTGAGACCTCTAACCTCATCTGAGTCCATCATTACCTCTCTGGTTAGACGGAGTGTGATAGCACTGTGTCAAATTCAAGTTTTGTGAAATTTGGTCAACAGGTGTGATTTGCCCTCACCATAAGACAGCTGTAGGACATCACGTCTCTTGAGACAGTAAAATAGAAAAGTCTTGAGAAATTAACCAAGTAGAGACAAGAGAGAGAGACAACACCGACAGGCGGGCCTGTTATCTGTTAGTGTTTTGCAGGCGGCAGCTGCACCGAAGCCTTGACCTCACTTGCCAGCTATGCAGGCAGACTTTCCAGAGTTAGACACATTTCTCAAACGGTTCTCAGTCCAGCAGCGAAACTATCTGAACTATTTGACTTGGTGAAACATCTTACTACAGACAAAGAAACATTCAGGACTGCAGTCAAACTTCACATCAACATTATGACTGTATTATGTGACCATGTTTCTTGCCTTCAGCCATACTGTTACTACTCTAAACACCACCTCCTCTTCCTCCTCCTCCTCCTGTCTGAGTCAGACATAAACCATATCTCAATAACAACTAAATCACACAACACTACCTGAGTTATTATATTTTTTTTCTTCCCACAGAATGAAGGGAACAGTCTGTGTGAGGCTCTGACCAGAGAGGTTTCACCCTTGGATTCTTTCATTTCCTCTGTGAATCCATGGATTTATAGTTGCCTGTGTTACACCCTTCTTCTCAAAATTACCTCTTTACATTGCCCAAAGAAATGAAGCCGGTTTACCATGACCACATAGAATAGCATTACTGCCACACCAGATTCACAGAGGGTAAACCCGTGTTTTTGTTTGTGGAAGAAACAAGTACTTTTCCAGACAGATTTAAGGGAATCCTTTTCCTTTCTTTTTTGTTTTGCCTTGTCACTCCTTGAAAAGGCCACATGGAAGGAAAAGACATAGGAGAAATGGAAAGTCAATGGAGGAAAGTAAATAAACACAGCCCCGAGAGCAGGCCTGGAAAATCTGGAAATGTATGAAAAAATATTTTGACACTTTTCAGGTCCTGATATAGTTTGGGGATCACACAGAAGCAAGAGACATGTATAGACATTGTTATGTCCTACCCATAGCAACAGTGTCCTGTATGACAGGCTGCGGTGTCTGCAGTTTGAAAGGATAATATTCAGTTGCTCCAGTATTGGACAATATGTCAACGTATCAAAGCAGCCAGAACCAGCAAATAACTAGTCGTTCAGGATGTATGTGGTGGAAGGTGAATATATCAGACAGTCATGATGATATCTAAACACTGTGACTTACAGAGGTCACATTTCTGACTGACTTTTATGTCAGTATTATTATATGAAATGATAAAAGCAGTATATTTGTGTGTGTGTGTGTGTCAGTTTTGTATCATCACATCAAACTTTTTTTTTTTTTTTTTTTTTTTTTATTCTTTTCCTGGTGCAAATCTGCTACCATAAGAATGGGAACACAAGGCTCTGGGAACAAAAACAAGGAATAATGGAGACCAGACTATGGCAGTGTACCCTACACTCACTCCCACAAACACACATGCAAAACTGAGGGTAGACACAGATAAACACTCACATATGCAGACACAAACACACGCAAACTCACTTACATAATTATATACGGCACAAAGGCAGATGGAGGAATACTCAGACACACTCAGAACACTTGGGTGGTGTTGAAAAAGTCAACTATCAACATTACAAGATATTATTATGAGCAAAGATTTTGAGGTCTTTTGCTGTCTCGGCACATCACCCTCTCCTTCAGAGAGTTAGGAAACATGGATTTGGTTTCTGATGTAATATTGCATGCGCCAGGAAAGGCTTTGCTCTACTGACTGGTGTGTCATGTTTCTTCCATTTTTTTTTTTAAATCATTAAGATGTTTATGACATTGTTTTTCGTGTTACTGACACATAATCAGTTCTTTTCCAGTGACGAAAGCTTGTTATGCTGCCTTCGGTCATACCGTATGTAGTAGAAATACACAGAAATGACATGTTTGTTTTGTTTTTGCTTGTTTCCCCACATTTTAGGTTGCCTTCAGCTTCCAGATATGATTTGAAACACTCAAAATAGATTTTAGCACCGTGAAGATTATGGAATCTATTCTTATCTTATCTAAGTTATATTAGTAGTAATATACGTGTGTATGACTATAGTGTCCAACCATTGACCTCAACCACTGATATGATGAAATGTATAGTTTATTTGATTTCCAAGGCCATAGTGTGTGCCTTTGGTTCCAGATTTTAGATCATTAACACAGATTTTAAACAAACAAGAGAAGCAGCAGTTGTTCCTTTATCCTTTATACTTAAAGATTTACACAAAAAGAAGATCTAATCTGCAATTTCGAGGTTAAACGTCAGATATTTAAACCTGTATCAAATGAGTGTATCAATTAAAAAAAAAAAAAGAAATCCTCCTTAAATGTTACTACTCTCTGACTGTTTGTGATTGTTGTAAAACTGTATCTCACACCTCTGAGAGTCTGTGCTTCGTGCTGATGTATCCCACATGTAGTAACACATTTAACTCATTACAGAGCCTCACATACTGCTATCTTGGGTTTTCGTGTCTTACTATCATTTCTCACTTGTCTTCATGCCGGCTTAGGTTTCTACTAATGTGGAATTCTCTGAGGACCTTAAAAATGGACAAACACTCAATATTAAATTACTGTTCTCATTCTTCTGTATGTCTCACTCCCATTTTCTCTCATTAATCTCTCTCTCTCGCTCTCTCCCCTCACTTTTCTCTCTTTATTTGGCCTCCCTGTCATGCTCTCTTTCTGCACTCTGTCTCTTCTCCACTTGTGTCTGTCTCTCCTCTTTGTTGTTCCCTTTTTCCCTTTTTATTGCCTTTTTTCTAACCCAGCCATTATCAGTGGTTGTGATCATTATCCCACTTAAATAAATGAGAAGGCTGAAGCCATAATGTACACTGATAGTGTTTCGCACACACATTCAGTAGCTAAGTGTTTACAATTATTGATCGAGGTTTACCCAGTGATGGTGTCTCAGTGATCTGATGGTTAGAGAAAAGTCTTTTTGACTGGAAACACAGTGATTTCTTTGAAATGGCAATAATGACTTTCTTTCTTTCGTTCATTCATTCATTCTTTCTTTCTTTCTTTCTTTCTTTCTTTCTTTCTTTTTTCTTTCTTTCTTCTTTCTTTCTTTCTTTCTTTTCTCTTTCTTTTTCTTTCTTTCTTTCTTTCTTTCTTTCTTTCTTTCTGTTTGCTCTGCTAGTTCATGAGCAGAATTGTTGGTCAGCAGAAGTGACTCATTTCCAGGTGCTGAGATTTCAGATTTTTAAACCTTGCTTCTCTCTTTTTTTCTCACTGGTCTGGAATAAAAAGCAAAACAACAGTCAACACTAAAAAAAAAAAAAAAAAAAAAAAATCCACCAATACTGTAATGTTCTGTTATGGTCAAAATCAAACCCAGACTGTCAGCCACAATCATGCAGGTCACCACCAAACTCTAAATGTCATTTCCCAAAACTGCATCTCATTAAAAGTGCCACTTTGGTCCCTCTGTTTCATTTGATTCAAAATAATACCCGTCTGGTCCTCTCTTGCAGCTGGTTTGTTGTCAAAGATGTCTGTGTATGGCTACAACAAGGAGAAATAAATTCATGCAGAGCCAGGGTAAACCTTTTTTATATTTCACAACATGCCCATTTTTCAAACCATTGCATCAGTGTTGTAAGAGCAATGTGTTTCACATCAGCCAACAAATGATTGCTTTGCCACAGTTGAGGTGGAGAGAAACCAGAGGAACTAAAGCTAAAAAGGTATGGTGGGAAAACTTAGAACATGTTGAAGAAAAGTTTCTGATGCTCCAAATAATTGACTGCAAATATAGAATAAAAAAGGAAAACAATAAATGGGAGGGAAAAACAACGATTACCACCAAACATCTGTTGGTGTATTTAGTTGTTCTACATATATTTGATTAGACTTTAGATCTTCTTATGGTTATCTAAGCTTACTTTAATTCTAAGAAGCAACAAGTGAGTATATATGTAAAGTATGTAGTAAATATGCCAAATGTGTTTTGGATGCTCATCCTGGAAGCATTCGGGAGAGTTTGCCAGAAAGTAACAACTGATGCAACACAAACGGGATTCATAAGGACACATGTTGCCACTGTGAGTGATTAGAAAAGCTGCACTGTGAACAATAATGTCTTGCATTAAGTGTTTTACACAAATACACGCACACTCAGACACACAGAAAACAGGTGACACTGCAAGCCGCATACCACTCATGTTTCCACACTGACAGCAGGGAGGAAGTTTTGGCTCATAGTTAGCCCTGATTGGTTCTACTGTCAGTCAGCCAGAAGACACACATGCATTGTAGCAGCAGTCTCTCTCTCTCTCTCTCTGCATGTGTGTGTGTGTGTGTGCAAAACCGTTACTTGCTTCACTTTGAAATCAAGATTTGATTATCATTGAGCAGTTGGGTTTAGCACTGGATGCTACACATAGTGATTTAGGAACAAGTATAAGTCTGTTCAGCCATCTGTTTGCATGAGTTTGGGCAATGGTATGTCTTGGCACTCCACTCTGTCTGACGATGCAACCGTGTACAACAGCATGGGCTTCAAGATAATCAGATCATTCACAGAAGCTCCTTGCATGAGCCAACACCTGACACACAAAGACACACACACAAGGGTCATGGTTCATTTGACAGAACTCTTGACTCATTGATGAGTGATGAAGAGAATCTCTGTTGGTGCCATTCAAACATTTTTTTGTTTCTCCGCAGGCTAGCATAAATGGCTGAAAGCTAAAGGGGTTGTCTGTGACCTGACGTCATAGACATCGGGCCTTTGTCGCAAGTTAGGATCAGTTGATATTTTATTGATTAAGTGTGAGATTGTGGTTTTTGGGCTAGATGATGACATTATACTGCTTACTGCTTAACCTGAATTTGCTACTGAATTTGCAACCTCTCAGCCTCTTGTTACTTCACAGTCAGCTACAGTATATCATGCTGATATATATATATATATATATATATATATATATATATATATATATATATATATATATATATATATATATATATATATATATATATATATATATATATATATATATATATATATATATATATGATTCATATGATATATATCATATATGACTTATGATACGTCATCTGCAATATTATTATGATTATGCAAGGAAGTTGATAATTATGACGAAACGTCTGTTTTTGTTTGAGTTTAAAGGTGCCCCTTCTGTTTACTTTAAGTTCGCTTATCAAGATTTATTCTGTGTAACTTGAGACCCAAAACTTCTTGAATCCTTCTTCTTCCTTTTAAAACATTGTGTCATTGTCTAACAGAAACCTTGCTCCTGGGTTTCAGAGTTTTTTCTAAATATGCTACTTTGAAACCTGCCTCCATGTTTATTTCTTCTTCTACACTGCTGTTGTTGGTACATTGTGTGCGTTGGCGCACTTCAGCAGGAATGTGTATTTTGTACCTCTAGATGCATCCTTACAGATGTTTGGAAATGCTTTGCTACCTTATGCACTACTAGAGGTTTAATACTATAATAATACTAATACTCATACTAAAATAATAATAATCCTTTAACATATTTAATTAAGGCAAAGGACACATAACTGTGTCCTTTGCCTTAATGTGTTTACATGCTGTATCCGTGTGTGTGTGTGTGTGTGTTATCTTTGGCAAAACAAAGCCAGATGATAGTTTAATTTTCCCATAAGAATCCATGTGAATGTAGCCAACCTTGTGCCCCACTGTTCTTTATTAAGCCTGGGGATTTATGTGAATGTGAGAGAGACTGTGCGTACACGTAAATGCAGGCATAAGTGTGTGTAACCAACTTTTTTTTCCCCTGCACCTCATCCTGTCTTTCCAAGAAGAAATCACCCATGGCTGGTTTTACAGTATCCTGAGAGGGACAAGTGGAGAGGGCAGTAAGCAGCAGGGGAGCACTTATTATCATCTGGTCAGCAGATGGGAAGAACTGGAAGGGGAATTGCTGTGGGATTCACTTTTTGGTCAAAAAGCAAAGGCTGAACTCATCTTAATGTCCCCTTAAGGAGACAAACAAAATCACAATCCGGAATACAATGGAACTGACTGCCTTTGACCTTTTTTGTTTTACATTTGCCAGAATAACACAGGGACAGGCAAGGAGGGACTTCTCTGAATAACATGTGAAAGAATTGCCCAAGAAATGTAGTAGTAAAGAAGCAGGTGACTGTATGTCTGTACTGTACTGTAAGTTCAGTTAAAAGAGGTAAGTACCGTACTATCAGTGCAAGAAAAGTGTGGTATTTAATTTCCTCCTCAGTGCTTCGAAATGACCTCAGACACAGCAGTGGATTCCAGACTGAACCAAAACACATCACACCCTTACTCAAAAGACTTACTTTCTCAGTATGGGCCTAGCATCAATAAAAAAGAAACAAATGTGATTTGTTGGGGATTTTGAAAATCAACAATGATTCAAATCATAATGAAATTTATTAAGCTTTTGAAAGTAAAGTAAAACTGTTCTTACTGAAGGCAGATAATAACCAAACCTTCATAATGCAGCCTTTTATTACTTTACATGGAAGTACACAAAGGCTGAATGTTTCTGTTTACAGAAGTGACCATGATACTCATGTGTACCTTTATTTCGTATAACGGTATTGTCAGGAATGTCATGTATCACTGAACCACACTTGATTGTTTGAATCTTAACTTACTACTATTAATTATTATTAACTATTATTAACACTGTTTAACTTAGTACTACTTACACTCTTTTGGTAAAGCATCTCTACATGTTTCACAAGCTTAGACTTCCATGTCACTGAACCCTAGCCAGGCCTTTATTATTATATTGCAAAACTGAGATAAAGCAAGTTGAGCCTTTTCTCTGTAGGGGTATGTGGAGCATTGAGGTGGGAACAGATAATAATGGAAAACTACAGTGGAAAAAAGACTTTTACTGCAACAGTTGTCATTTCTTTCACTGTTAGTGTATCTCTATGAACTTTATAGCCCTTAAATGGAATTGAAAAGTCTGCAGATAAAACCAGAACAGCTTTTTGTTTTTCATTAGCAGCTCTGCTGGACTGTATGCCTGCTTGACTGAGTAGAAACAAATAAAGCAGAAAGTGTACTGTACACTCTTCACCTATTCGCATACTATAGACAGAGGATATTCTGCTGTCCACTTTGTTGAATTAAGTGGAGTAAAGACAACAGAGGCAACAGGATGAGATAACACAGAACATAGGAGACAAATCAGATGGAATCCTCTGGTATGTTTTGCCTAGGACCAACACATCCTGCTACTAGGCCCTGAGAAGTCCTTTTCCCACAATTCACACTCTAACCTGTTTTATACAGAGCTGCAACTGTGCTTTAGACAGTTTAGACAATGTTTCTATCCATTACATACCACTGAAGAGGCCTGGAAACTTGCGAAGTGGGAAACATATCTCCATTGTATGCTTAAACATATAACTGTCAGACTACACACTCAGTTCAGCTAGCATGAAGTTATAACAAGCACTGTTTCATCGGAAGAGATTCTTGTCACTGACGGAAACAAACTAAACTACACAAAATAGCAATTCTGGTCTCTTAAAACTCTTGAGACCTCTTGAGAATATCTCACAATTTTTCATATATACAGGACAAAATGAAAACAGAAACATTGTGTCATTGAAACTGTAGAGACCACAAGAAGCTAGGCAGCCAGTTTCCCAAGATATTGGTTTGTGTTAAGCCGAAGGCTGATTTTTACATTTATGTATTTATGTGCAGTGAGACCATGAACAAACCAAGACACTTGAGGATTCAGAGATAAGAACAGTTACTGCACTTACAATATAAAAAAGTGAAAAACTCTATAACTAAATCCACTAAACAACATCAACATCCATGTTGAATAAAGAAAACAAGTCTTATCCATCAAAACGCTGTGATGGTGATGCCTGTATGCTTGTTTGGCCTCAGCAAAATGAAATGTAACTGAAATGCAATGGTGCCTTGTTTCATAAATACATGAGAACATATTCACATTGAACTGAGTACATGAGTAGCCCTTCAACATGAACTGCTCATGCAAACTCAGCAGATTAATCTTGTTTCTGGGGAAAAGGGTTTGGCTGGCATAATGTATGTGAGGCTTCCAGTCGTGCTAGGCAGACACTGTGCTTTAACCCAGAGACCTATCAACAGATTCATTGTTCTGTAGCTGCTGGTGAGTTCAGACACAGTCACACTCACTGCTACACAAAAAAAGCAAAAGCTTTTTTCACAAACAAACAAAAATATAATTGCAGCAGAGGATTAGAAAGATGACTACAAAGACTGTTGAGTATATATAGTGACATTTTCTGGAAAGAAGAATGTAAGGGGCATTTAATAACTCTCTCTCACACGTTTTTTCCTTTGTGTAATCACGTGACACCTTTGAAACGCTGTTGACACTGAATATCCTTCCAGAGATAATAAACATTATTCATGTGGTACTTTTTATATTTGTGCATTTTCAGGCACCAAAACAACTTTTTATGTAAATCAATATTGAGGAATTGAGACTACTACATAGTACAGTGATATACAGCTAGATAGCGATAGATGGATGCATGGATGCATGGATGCATGGATGCATGGATGCATGGATGCATGGATGCATGGATGCATGGATGCATGGATGCATGGATGTATGGATGGATGGATAGATAAAGGACAAATCTTCCTTACCCAACACAATGACAACGGTTTTCAGCAGAGACATCATGGTATCTCGGTTGCGTCGTTGCCCAGAGCTGTGCCGTGACATCCTCATGGTCCTCTGCCGCACGTACACAAAGATGTGGGCATACAGTGTCACCATGACAACAAACGTCACCAGGTTAAATACTGCCCAGAACACCAGGTAGGAGTTGCTGTAAAGTGGTGCCATGTTGGAACAAGACTTAAGACTACAGATACAGTTCCAGCCCACGCTGGGGATGGCCCCCATAACTATGGACATGGTCCAGATAATAACAATCACCACTACCACACGCCGGTTGCTCATACGTGTATGTAGCTGCATGCGAAACACAGTGATGTGGCGCTCAATGGCAATGGCGAGCAGATTGGCCACAGACGCTGTCAGGCTGGTATCAATGAGGCCTTGGCGTAGCAGCCAAGTCGAGACAGTCAGACGCCTTGTGTTTGGTCCTGTGTTGAACATCAAGTAGAAGTAGGCCAGTCCAGCAAAGAAGTCAGCAGCTGCCAGGTTGGCCATCAGGTAGTAGATAGGGAAGTGGAATCGCCTGTTGACATAGATGGCAATCATCACCAGTAGGTTGGCCAGCATGATGAAGATGCACACGGTGATGCCCAGGCCCATCACCAGCCTGCTGACGGTGTTCCAGTCAGTAGCAAGGTACTTGCCACTGCGGTTGTAGAAGAAAGCGATGGTCTCATTATAATAGCACTGTTCGTCATCCATGGTGTTAGTGGTGGTTTCTGAAAGGAGAGAGGAGAAGGCTTGTTTTCATTTTCCCTTAACAAGAGCAGTGTAATGTGTATACAAGGGTACTGGAGATTTCATTTGAAAACAAGGGTTTGGCATTCAGAAGCACTGATCTCTAACACTGCTTATCAGCACAGAAGGTAGATTTCACCAGCTGATTGTGTTTTCTTGTTTTCCCGTAGATCACACAGTTATACCAAACTTCTGTTTACAAGATCATGAAAGCCAGATATATATATGGAATCTTGGGAAAAAAACACATACAGTTTACAGGAAATGTTGTTATCAATCTGATTGTATGACCACAATTAAATCTACAAACCCCTTGGAATTGAATGTATTGATCAGAATGAGAATTGCATGGATGGCTGTTTTACAGTTAAGAGTATGTCAGCAGTGAAATGGTTTAAACTACCACTTATGAATACTATTTGAACTATGTATTTACACGGATTTAGGAAACAAAATCTGCCTATTTCAAACAATATGGCCTGTGTGTTCTCTTCTTCTGGGCACATGTGTTTTTATCCTTTAGTCAAGAATGAGTTAATCTCTTTCAGGAAAATCCATATATTCCTTTTTTGTCATGCTCAACACAAAGCACCGCTTCAGGAAACATGTGGACGAAAGCTGGTCCCTGAAACATGAAAACATGAAAATCCTCTTTGGATTTCAACTCAGCTTCATCAGTAAATGTGTGTTGTGTGTGTGTGTGTGTGTGTGTGAGAGAGAGAGAGAGAGTGAGAGAGTATTTCACATGCAGAATGCAGCCATTAATAAAACAGGAACCGGATCTTTACAAAAAAGGTTGTTAAACAGCTGTTGGAAATAAAATCAGTCTTATCTCCAAACACAGTTTTCAGCAGCACTATGGAAGGGTGGTGTATATGTGTTCATGCATTCATTCTTGTTTTGTGTGTGAGAGAGGCTGTGTCTGTGTGTTTATGTGTCTTTGTGCCATGTGATATGACGCTAAAAACAGTTTCCTCCACTTGGCCACTTGGTATTACAAGTGTAACTGCTTAAATAAACAAAAGGGAAATTTAACAGCACACACACACACACACACACTCCAGTCCCACACAGACTGGTAAGTCTCTCTTATTCACCCCAGACCGGAAACAGGACCTTGGGGCTGGAGTGAGAGTGTGTGTTTCTGAAGCTGTGTGTGTGTTTAAATGATCCAGAGACAAACAGAAAGAAGGGGGGAAGCAACTGAGGAAACAAAAACGGAACAAGTAATAAAATAACAGATACTGCAATTTCTAGGTCAGTCAGTTTTGTAGGAGTCGTTCTCTTTTGATTTGCCATCTAATATGTCCGTTCCAATCCTTTAAACCGTCTTTAACCTCTGCAGTGACATTACTAAAATCCTTATTCTGCCAAAAATGAGCAGCAAACACGAAGGACTTTCTTTTTTCTTCTTGGAATTTACAGTGTTGGAAAAAGAATCACAACCTTCGCTTCAAAAATTCACATGAAAAATAAGGGATACTCCTGGGAAATGAGCCAGTGTTGACGGCTACTGTATGAAAGCTGAAGACTGCCAAAAATATTCTTCCACTCCCGCATATCAGCAGCAAAGCAGGGCTAAATCTCATTGGTAATATGTTGTTTTGATAGCCATAATTTACAAGACATACATAATGTTACATAATGTGGAGGGTTAGTTCTGTGGCTAGCTATTACCTATAATTTAGTTCTACAATGTCCCTCAGCAAACCATATTATAAATTCTATATTTAGTCCATTTTTAATCTTAATATGAGCCAAAAGAAATATTGCCCCTTCAACCATACAGTAGAATACATCAGAGAGTTGGCCGTGAACCACATCCGTATATTCTTAAGCCAAACCAGCTGTGTATTAGACCAATAATAGTAAGAAGGAAGTCATAATCAATTAAACAAATGGTTTTCTGGGTTCTGTTTATACCTCCAATTTCCTGCAGTGGACCGATAAGGAACTCCACGTGCAGCAATGTTTTTTTGGAGTGGCTGTAAAATGTTATTGCATTCATCAAAATATCAATGTTACCTTCTATTAGCTGTATTGAATTTTTGTTAATACCACATTGTACATTGTACAATACAAGTTTACCAGAAATTAACATAAGACACAAAGAGGACTGCCTGATTCAGGCAGCTGAAAACTAGTGTCACATTTTACAGATAACCCTATTTGCGCAGAATCATTTATTATATGAGCAAAAACATCAGTTCACAAATGTAAATAAGCACACTGATGATGATGATTGTGTGCTTGAAGTGCCAAATATATGTTGATACGAAACTACTGTTTTTCTATATTTAACCTTTGTGGCGAAGGTGTTGACATGCAAAATGTAAAGTGATGCACAGAAAGCAGCCTGTTCCTGTTTATGATGTGTTTATGTTTATGAAGCAGTGAAGAGAGTGACAGCAGCACAGTCTGACAAACACCATTCTGGTCGTCATCTGCAGTTAATGGCCATTAAATGTCTGATGGGAACAGTCACCCGGGCACTGGATGCCTGAGGCGAGACGTCAGTACTAGAAAGTGGAGGAAGTGTCAGTGGCCTCTCAGTTCACATTCCCAACACTTTCATCAGACCTTTGGAGCCTGCAGAGGGAGATCCTGTCATTGTGTGTGTGTGTGTGTGTGTGTGTGTGTGTGTGTGTGTGTGTGTTCGCTTGCAACAACCAGAGGGTGGGTCATGTAAAAGGGAAAGATTGAGCAAGAAAGAGGGGATTTCAGATTTTGTTTTCCTGCACCTGGGTGTGTATATTTGCAATATAAATTATCAAGTTTGAATTATTACATTGTAGAAGTATTTGTGTGTGCGTGTGTGTGTGTACCTGTACCTGTTTTTTCCTGCATTGTGGGGGCTTAACCTGTTTACACACTCACATTGTGGGGACAAAAAGCTGGTCCCCATGATGTAAAAAAAAAAAAAAAATAAGGTGAAGACATGACTTTTGGTTTGGTTAAGGTGAGGTAAGGGTTAGGCAAGTGGTACCAACAAATGGGATCTCTAGGGTTTCCAGGAAAGTCTCCAGGAAATCAATGGAAGTCAATGAAATGTCCCCACAATGCACAATGAAAACAAACATGTGTGTGTGTGTGTGTGTGTGTCTCAGGCTATTAAAGACCACCCTGGAATCCATATACATGAGGTCATAACTCAAGCATCAGCACCAGGGCTGCATCTGTATATTCAGAACAAACAACTAATTAACAATTCACACACACAGACACACACACACACACACACGCAAACACACTCATGCACACAGCATTTATTGTATCACTCTCTTACTCATAGACACACATATATACACACTTAATGGGTTATTTTAACAAGCAAACACACGCGTCCAAATACTAAAAACACATGAAGTGACACGCCCAGAAAGGATGTGATATTTCTACATCTCCTCAGCTGTTGAAGTTGAAGAGAAGCTGAGATTCAACAATAACACCAAAACTCCAGATTCTGCTTCCAGCTGCTTGAATAGGCTACATTCATTAAATCCCACAATGACTGTTGAAAAAGCTCAGTGTGAGGCTGCAGAACAAGGAGGAGAAATATCACTTGACATTTCAAATAGAGCATAACGAGTTCATACTATGACAACTGATCTTTTGCACGTTATACAGTGTGTTAACAGTGGTGCTAAAGAGGCAACAAAAATACTGAATGTAAGGACATTATGAGGTATTGTGTTCAAAACATAGGAAATTTCAACAGTGACCTCAGGATGTTTCTCTTCATAAAGGGAACCTGACAGGTGTACAGGTCAGACAGAAACACAACATCTGTGCTGTGACGACTATGACGGGAGCAAAGAGGAAACAGGGGCATGTTATTGCAGAGGGTCTGGTGGACCGAAAAAAATCTGATCTATCTTTAGCAGTAGGGTCTAAGTTTGTTGCCCACTTGCAGTTACCTGCTCTCATTCTCTTACACTGTGCGGTTATTACTGTAACCATGGTGACAAACATCCCCTGACCTTAACAACGAACTAATTTCAATACAAACAATGATCTAACCCAAGTCGAGAATGTGACCAAACCTTAACCTTAGTGTTGTCACAACATAAAACAGATTTATCTTTTGAAAGTTATTTACAAGTTTTGGAATGAACAGTTGAATGATGTCATGGTGCAGGTCATCAGATCACAAAATGCTTCCATGTGAAGCTAAGTTGCTGCTTATCTTGTTTTCACAGAGAATGTACTGTAGATCTGAATGTCTTAATGTTTTCTTACCGTTGGTTGGCTAACACCTACTAAAAGATACTGAATTAGTTAAGAAAGCCAGTTTTACAGTAAATGTTAGATAAACTTCAGGAACAGAGCCAAGTCCGTTCCTAGTCTCTGAACAATTTATCAACCCCTCACTCTCTCCCCCCTGTAACTCCTGTTGATACAGTCCTGAGAGGACTGAAGCATTACTGGGAACACTACTGAATTTCAGGTTTGACATGTTATTCCTACACAAGAGAAAAGTTTAGTCTGCAATACAGAACATTAGTAGTGTGTCAGGCAGGTGTGCGATCATTCCTTGCCTATACTGAGATATATGCTTCAAAGACAACAGAGACTATTACAAGATTTAACGGATGAGTGTGAGCACATCCCACACATTTTTTTTTTTCTAATGATAACTCCCTTTCCCTCCGCTCAGAACCTGACACACAATTACATAAGGAATTTTTCATCAAGTGTTTTTTTTTTTCTTCTTTTAATGGGAAAAAAAATAATACATTTACTGGCTTTGTGGTTTGCTTTAAACTCAAAAGCTTATGTGGATGTTAAATTTCAGGCAAACATGTTTAATTATGAAAGACACAGAGTTCGACTGCACTTCATCAGAGTGGCATCCCAGAGTAGATTCTTGGCTCTGTGTTTTGTAGCTTTGAAAAAGCTTTGATTTATTTTCCTAAACATTACCAAATCATCGACGTGTAGTTTCAGTCATGTATAACTGATCATGCTGACCTACAGTTTCAGTGAACATGATCATAATTTTATTCTGCTTTAACATTCATCCTGTAACGAGCTTCGCAAACAACTTAATGACTGAAATGTCTAGGTTGTCATTTCTTCATCTTGAGTTATCAGAGCTATCATCTAAATATCACTGTCTGGTTTATTGCAGATGAGGTTTTTAAAAGATTTCAGCTTTGAATGTGAACCTGATCTGCAATTCTCACCTCACACTGTTCTGCCAGTGTGAATATATAGTAAAAGTGAGATTTCTTCCACCTCTTCTCTCCTCCTGTCCTTTCTCATATAATATTCTTCTCCTCACGCCTCTCTTTTTGTAATTGCTCCTCTCTACCTCATCCCCCCTTCCTCCTTTCCATCCTGACCCATCCTTCTCTTGCTTACATCCCTCTTTTCATCCAAACTTTATCCACATGTTCTCTCTTTTTTTCCTTAGTTTGCCTCTCCTGTCTCCTTGTCTCCTCTCCTCCCCACCTCACTCTGCCTCCTCCTCCTTCACTTTCTCCCCCATCTACCCTTTGCCAGCTCTTTACACAATGTGCCCATTGTTTCCATACTCCCAACCCAGAACACACACACACACACAAACACACACATGCACACACACAGGCCTTCACTCTTTAACTTTCTCTTTAACATCATGGACGAGTGCATGCAAACCACACACACAGTCACACATACTCTCTAACAGTTTCTCCGGACTGGCAGAGCTGAGGACAAGGGTTGAATTGAGAGGTGGTGTTGAGTCATGTGTGACTGCAGCCGTGACAGCCTGATTCACAGCTCGTCAGTCGTTGATACCCCTGCAAACACTTCAGCGCTGCCATTATAGCACGTGAAGCAAACTGACAATGTGTCAAACTGACACATCAACTCCAATCAAATCTTGAATCTCATCTAAAAATAGAATACAATAGACAAGGAGAGAACAGAATAGGGCATTAAAGGAATCTGTCTGGAATATAACTGTAGAAAACCAGAATTCGATGGTGACAATAAAAGTACGTGTTTAAAACGAAGGAAAGTCAGACAGGAGGACATTTGCGCAGCAGCGTCTCATCTCACCACCAACAGAAACACATCTGGAGCATTTATTCTTCAATCAACTCTGACAAAATCATGTTTTATTCCCCAGGGAGAAGAAGTTAACTTGTTACTGTTAAATTACACACAGCTCTGTAAAGACAAACTGAGTGGATTGCGTACTGGCTACTGGTTAGTCCAGAGCCACTGGAAGCAATGATTTATTTCAAAATAACAGCCAGAATCATAAATAACATATAAAAGCCACTTTAATTTGACTATAAATCCTTTCAGGGATTATATCTTGGGGAGGTTTAGTGCCAATTGAAATCCTGTCCACGCCTTAATTATCTACACATTGGTATATAACATTCTGCTTTCTAGAAACTGCTTTCTGCTTTGGTTAGCAAATGTCCCTTTAATAAGCTTATTTTCTTAAAGGTCTGTACTATAAGACCTGCACTAGGTTTCATGCGAAATGACAAGAATCAGAAAATGACATATAATCCTGAAATGGCTCCTCAGAAATGCAGTTCATAATAGCATATGCTGAATGACACAAACACATGTGTACATGTACACCACTTTACGCCTACACTTACTGGCAATTGTACAGTTTTTGGCAGTGGCAGTGGCAGGGAGAAATGCTTTGACGAGCTCCTCCCAGCTTCATCTTGTGCACTATTTGCACTTGTGTCCAATACATTGTCAGTGGTATCTCTGAGATCTTCTCTAGTGTCGGGGTGGAGAAGCATCAGCTGCTGGATATGGAGTTATAGTAAATCAAGGAGCATGTGTTTACAGTGTTAAATTAAATTATTTAATGAAAATTGACACTGATTTTTCTACATGAACATACGGACATATTAAATAAGGAAAAACCTGAAACTGAAAATCATAACATGGCCACTGCCTGTTTAATCGTAGCTGTTGTTTGGGGCTTTTTAGGGGGAAAAATAGCTTTGCTGATCAGCATGATGATATTCTGACAGAGAGATGTGATGTGCATTTATACTTCTGTAATGATAACTAATTATTGGACTGAATCCAAATAAACAGCCTCTGCCATATGTGCCAGTTTTCTCTTGCAGTTTATTATTGGGTGTGTTCACTCATTCTCTAATGAAATCACACTATTGAAGACAGATTCCACAGATTACATCACCATTTCTAAGATGCAATGTGCGGTTACGTCATTGCGGTCTGCAGGGACTTGACTCTAAAGCCTTTGTCAGATCTAACACTGAATTCTCTGGGCTGTCACGATCATCAATGCTGTGCTCTCAATGAAAACAAATGCTTGGTTTGTATAGGTTTGTATATATTCTTACATTCAAAGTTAAGTCCGTGTTTTACAGCAGAGAAAAAAAAAACCACAATGCTGGATGTGCATTGATTTATGTACACAATCTGAAATCCCTCCATGTGGATAAAACAAACTCACAGGCACAGGAAGACGTTGTTGTAAGTAGTGTAGTCGGTAAGTGCTTGGAAAGTGGCACATTCTTTGTTATTTTGGCTCCATTTCAGCACACAACAAATTAACCAGTGATTATGAGGCTAAATTGTTGAATTTTAGCTTTCGTTTTTCACTTGAGGGTCTTTGTGACTGCTGCTGTCGTGGCCATTTGACACAAAGACAAGACAGCCACGGAGCTTTTATGGGTCGGCACTGGAATGTTCTTGACCAGCCAACCCAGTCACCTGACCCTTGTCCAAATGAGCATGTTTTACTTGGAGACCAGACTGGAGACAAAAAGCAGCTAAGCTTTATTCATGTTGTGCTTTTGAAGAGAGTTGTATAATGAATATATAACAGTGATAGAGAAAGTATTTAAATGGCTCGAACTTACTTTTATGACAATAATACATAATAATAGTATGAATATTGTCTACAAATATGTTAACAACCAAAAATACGTATTCAGTCTTTTATTCTTACTCTGCTTAAGAAAGTCATTGATAGACTTTATCCATTTGGGCAGTTTGTTTCTGGCAGATGATTTTTGCTGTCTATGAAAAAAAAAAAATATTTTCATTGCTGTCAGTTTTTGTTCCCCTTTCTGTGTTTCCCATGACTGATATGAGATTCGGAAAAAGTCAGAGCTGTGCAGTGATGCAGTGCAGTGTCAACAATCACTGCATGTGACTCATAGATTGTAGATAGACCTTTTAGTCACTGACCATTATCTTTTTGTCTGTTTTTTTTGTGGGTAAACATTCAGATTTATCTGTTTCTCAGTAATTAACTTGTTGTCACAACATCTGGAAATATTGGGTATATATATATATACACACTTTTGGACAATGACACACAGTTGAAACACAAAACTGTTAGCTGTCGAACAGCTAGCGGGTGGTTTTCTGCAGTGCTCACTGCTGATATGGCTACAGTGCCACAGGATAAGATGACAGCGGCAGTTCCTGCAAGAACCACAGTACAGTAGTATCTATACATTAATCATTGTGGATAATGTGCATGCAGTATGTCTTCAGAGGAAATTACTCAAGTTGCAGACTCTTTTTAGACCTGAGAAACAGTATGCATCTGCCTGTTATTCTTACTTTCTGTTTTTATTTTCATCTTATCATCTCTTTATTTTCTCAGGGTCTTTTGCAGTTACTCTCTGTCGTGTGAATATGTTAAATACATTGCACTAGTTCCTGCAAAGCTTTTTAAGTACTGTGATTTTTACACTTGCAGCACTCACCAGTCTTTATCTGGCTACTTAGGCCAAGTCGATCTTCAAGATTACCAGCAATTCTCTTACACATTCTCTACAAATAAATAAAATGGCATGCCCTGCACAGAGATACACAATACCAGATGTAGCCAAAGTCAGATTATGTTTAAGGCAAATAAGATTGAAACCTACTGGAAAACACAAACAGTGAGTTTGTCTTCCAAGTCACAGTCGTCTGACTCACTGGATGTAGGCTGTAGGTATGAGACTGCTAATGGCCACGTGTCTCACATGCAGGACTGCCAACTCTCACGTAATGAGCACGAGGCACACACTTTTGACTGCCCTCACACACTCTCAAGCCACACATCTGAATTCTCACGCTGTAAAATAAAAATCTGTTTAGCTATAGTCTGATCTAGGTATTGAGCCACCCGCGATCAATCAATTATACCTTGTTCTCAGCTAAACTGGCACAAAGAGTACAGAAGTGTACGTTCCCCAGTGGCGGGTCGTGCCTTTAACATCTGGGCCTTCAGTGGTGTCCTTCCTTAAAATAAACAACATCTTAATAGTGACAACTGCCACTACTGGGACACAAACCCAGGCCTCTGGTGTCAAAGTGCAACTACTTATTAGTTGAGCTAATAGAAGTGACACACATAAGAGCGATGTATTGACTCTATTGTCAGCACATCTTGAAGCATCACAAGGTACACACCAATGTTGAAAATGGCTTTGCAAGTTTATCTGCAACCAAATAAATTTCATCTTCTCTGTCAACCGCTGTGGGTTGAAGAAACAAAAACAAATCTTAATGAAATTAATGAAAAGTCTTCTTGCTTCTGCACACATTTGCCTTGACGGGTTCGTTTTCTGACCATCCAACCACAGGACTTGAAAACGCTGACGCCATCATTATTGGGAAATCTCACACACAAATTGGCAGCTCTGCGCACAGCATTAAAATTTGCTTTTATTTCATTCACATTTTGTGACACTTTCCGTCCATTTCCTCTCTCTCAAACAGCGCTTGCTTTGTGGTCTAGACATTTTCCCCAACCAACACAAGATATGAAACTGACCAGTCTTCTTTATAAATCCCTTACGGGGGGTGGTTTGTATTTAACCAAGTCCAGGATATAAAAAAAAAAAAATCATTTTATTGGTGCTGCTTCTTTCTTCAAAGTTAAGTGTTGTGAATATTTATGTATATTGTTTGTTGCCTAAAGTGAAAAAATAGCTAAATGAAAACTATGCTCTCAAAATAAAAGTTTTTCAAGTTTTCACTCTGTCACAGCATCCAGGGTTCAATAATAAACAAGAGCTTTTTCTCTTCCCTGTACTAGAATGATAATGGTTTATCCCTACATTTCTCTCTCATTTTAACAAAGTAATAATACTTCACTACTGTACTTCAGTATGTTTTGGAAGTATCTGTACTTTTCTTTTTTTTTATTCAACTTTCACATGCTTTTACTTTCATTAAGTACATTTATTTATAGATCAATTGTTGTGCTAATGTTAAATAAATACCAGATACTTCAAGACTTTTACTTGAAAATCATTCTAGTGTCTAGTCGGAATATCTGTACTTCTACTCAAGTGAGACTTTCACATATTTTCACATATTATGTGCAACTAAACTCAGAGTGACCTCACTGAAAGATGGTGATATTAAAAATTAGACACAGCAAAAGTCCTTGCAAGTGCATACACACATGTACACACACACACACACACACACACCACACACACAGTGAGAGTGTGCCATTTGTGGTAATGTCAGGAGCACCATCACACTGATAAGCAGTTTCCTGTCACAGCTACATTTTATTTTTACAGCAACAGAAATAATGATCACTAAAATGAAAGTCCAAGAGAATATTAGCAACATTTGCCTGAACTTGTGGCTAATCCTGCAGGAGGAAGGGATAACACTTGCTATATTGCAATAAGTATTATACATTATACACTTTATTTTTGTGTATTGACACCAGGACACATATTTTAATGGCTACATACAGAATGTCTGAATGCCTCAACAACTATATAAGTAAGAATCTCTGGGGAGCCTTTCTGTAATTAATTGCAGCACTTGCAGACAGCTTTATTCACTTTGTGTAGCCTGTTTTATCTGCCTGTAGTATTCAAAACAACTTAGTCTGAAATGAAAAAAGTATATTTTTCAGCAACATTCATTAATATTGAGCTCTTAAAACTCAAAAATGTCTCATTATATTATTTCTGACATTTCTTCATGGTTGCTTGAATCATTTCCCTGTTCACACACGCTTGCAAGAAATTTGTAACTGTTACCTGCATGAATGTGGAAGCAATCTAAAAGTCGGGAGTAAGAATGGGTGGAATGCAGGTCCTCACATGAGGGGGAGGAGAATATGAGCTTTCACTAATCACAACACAGATGTTTCAAGGACCCTCTTTAGTCGGATGTCAGAGCTCATGTGGGGAAACATAAAACAATCATCTTCATGGGAGATGATAAGTCCTTGCTGTGGGAGGTATGTTTGGTTTGAAAACAAAGGCCAGAAGTCAGAAGCATCAACTCATCTGTTAAATTTTCTGTTCAGAGTCTCACAAGCTGTGGATTAACATTCGTATAAAATCTGTCCATCGGAACTGTTCGAACCGCCTGTGCTGCTTCCTGGGTTACTAAAGAAACAGCTAACCTTCTGAGAACTATCTTCTTTTCATTTTTAGTGCTGCTGGGTCATATCCATGGCAACGCAGGTTGATTACCCACCGAGATGTCACATGACATCTCTAAAGATACAAGAGAGTTTGGGAAAATAATAAATTAAGAGTAGTTAAGGTAAACCTGTGACAAATAAGATCACAGATCATCAACCTAACACTACAACCTTTGTCGCTGTAAACCGATCTACAAACACCAGCTGCAGATTACTTTGCAATATCACACAAGATTTCATAAAATAACAGTGCTGTAGTAGCTGTCTCACAAAGTCGATGTGCTTTGAAATTATCAGGGACCATGCAGATGAAAACGGCAGCAAAGAATGTTCAAAGGTTTCCATAATTAAATTCACCTATTAAAAGATCCTGAAAGCCACAGAGCTGATGTGTCTACAGAAGTGTAAATGCTCCTTACACTCGCCTATACCATCAAAGACCCCCTGAGGTTTGTGGCAGTAGGTGGCAGGTAAACAGTTCTCACTGTTGAGATTATACAAAAACACACACACACACACACACACACACACACACCCAGACACACACACACTTTGAAGCCCTGATTAATTATGTGTCATCAAAAGGACAAGAGCAGCATATGGCTTTTTTTTTTTTTTTTTTTTTTACAAGATTTTGCTATGAGTAAAACAAAATGAATGAGATCACCAAAAATCCAGGATGTAGACAGACCAATAGAAACTATATCCAAACCTCTGTTCCACCTGTGGGACATGTGCTGGTAAGCATAGTTTTGTCAGTTGAATAAAATCAGTTGATGTATCCAGACAGGTTAGAAATTCTGAAATAGCATTGCAGCCTGGCAGTAGTAACTGAGGTATTCTGACTTGGACCGTGTCGCAGAGCATCACTAATTGGGTAAAAAAAAACTGCTTTCCTGTGGTTCTTCAGAGGGATAAATGGATCTTTTATAGCTGCTGAATCTGAATCCACTTCCTGTGTCTGTCTGTACACAACAACCTTAGTTTAGAGGAGATAGCGCTCTTCATTTGTTCCTTTGAGGTGACTAAGGACAAAACAGTCATAACCTATTTGTTTGATGATGAATCATGACTCAAATCAAAGATGAATGGAAGAAAACTCTGATCAGATGAGTTACATGGGTACCACGTCTCCAAAAATAAAGGTATGACAAACTAAATTATGTTAAATGTGAAATTAACGTTTTACTAAAAAAAAAAAACATGGAGATATAATAAACAACCAAAATAACCCCAATCTCTCTGCTTAAATGCGTCTGAGCAAAACTTTCATCACTCAGACCATCGGTATACTCAGTGAAGTGAGGGAGGTCTGAATGAATCGTACGTGTTGAGTGCCTGATCTTGTTTTAATGGACGGACCAAACGTTTTGAACTTGATCAGGGAGAACTTAAGATGGTTCATGAGATTGTCTTTTTTCAGAGGACTGTCGCGTGTATGAACTCCTGTTGGTAGGAAACAACATCGAGGCGTATTTCAGTGGACACATGAAATGAATGAGGACTGGGTGTGCTGCTGGTCCGCCTAATGTATTCTGTCATTATTGAAACTGATAACTCAGGTTTCCTCTTGTATTTATTGATGCGTGATGCTGCATGAGTTGTTTTAACACGGGATGAGGAGGATGGGGTCGGGGGCGTTAATACTTTGAGACATTCAATGAAAAGACTGAAAGAAAACTCCTAACACGCTCTCTGAATCTGCACCAGCGTGGAAAATCAAGACAGATGTCAAACTTTTACTCCCTGACTCCAACGCCCGCTTGTTTTTTCCGCTCACTCCCTTCCACAAATGTTGTTCCAACCCCAGTTTGATAAAGCGCCCAGCTCTGGCGCAACATGTCCTTCGTTCCAGCCGCGTCCTCGTCCCTGAGCCACTACAGGCGCACAACCGAGCGTCTCTGGTCCACATAACGGGAGCGCTCAGCGCCTTCAGGCATCTGCTAATGCCATCAAAGCCTTTATCTGGACCTGATGCTTTCTCGCCACGTCTACGTGGCAGGTATACTTTGATTATGTACAGATGCCCATAACTCGCGAGTGTGAGAGGACGCGCTGTGGTGAGGCAAGGGGAAACGCTTTGTACATGGATCATATTTTAAATTATGAGGAGTCGATCAATGAACAAGAGAAGAAACGAAACACTTACAAAGTTTTCTTTTCTCCAGTGAGAGCAGTAGGCAGGTAGTCTTAGCTTACTCTCTGACTGGTTCCTGGATGTCCAACTCAAGTTTGATCCGTGGTGCCTGAAATTCCTTCAAGAGACAACTCCTAGAGACTCCGCGGCTCTTGTGTCAAAGTCGCAGCGCTGTAACACAAGATTCCAAATCCAGTATACAGCCAGGTAAGCCTTTCATTTTATGTCCGCGCAGTAAGTCTCCTCCGGTTGTTTCCCACCACTATGTCCCTGTTTTCTCAAGTTGTTGTATTTTTTTTTTTCCAGATGAAGACGCCCTGATGCTCTGCTGCGCCTCGGTGCCTCTCTGCGCTGGCGCGGTGGCTCCACCGGTCTCTCTCTCTCTTTCTCTCTCTCTCTCTCCCTCTCTCTCTCTCGCTCTCTCTCTCTCCCTCTCTCTCTCTGCCACACACTCTCCAGGAGAGGACCTTTGTCTGCATATGACGTCACTACACTCAGACGCGCACACGCACACGCTCACACACTGCATAAAATGACCACATCAAATAGAGAAACTTGAACTTGTTTTGACTATTTCGTAAAAGTTGTTTTTCTCTGCAATCAAACAAAATAATTTTTTATCTATTTCCCCTTTTTTTATTTTACAAGAAACGCGAACATTGAAAACAGGTGAAATAGACGCATATACCGCACAAACGTACATATGTGGAATATTAAGATGTGAGCATTGCGTTACCAAAGACATTTCTTGTAGTGCTGCACAGCTGAGAGTTGCGCTTTTTCCCTCAGAGCTTAATTGGAAACACATTTTTTTTTTCTCAGTAACTTGTTAAGAGAGACAGGAAGGGAGAGAGGGGTGGAGAGAAGCAGAGAGGGAGAGAAAGAGAGGGAGCGTGAGACTGACACTGAGGGACTCAAAGACATATTGTATTCCTTCCCAATTAACCTTCCCCTAAATATATTAGAAATATTTCCTCCTGTCTGCCGGTGCTGGTGTCCAAGTGAAGTTCAGACCTTCTCATATGTTGGTCTCAGGTTATGAGAAAAGTATTTGGTATAGGAGCAGTTTTGTCTGCCAACTGTGCACCATCTGTGAGCACTTAGTGAGGTGTTTGTAGTAAACCAACCACCATGGCTGCAGAATGAAATGGGGTGTTAAAGCCACGATGAGTTGTGAACAATGTAACATTTTCTCATTTGTCTTATTAACTTAAATTTCTTTTGCATTCAGTTCTATTCAGGACCAATTTCAGATCAAGATAATGTCGTAATGTTATGTTACTGCTCTCAAAACGTTACTCATCCATTCAAGCTGAATGTGAGTCAGGTACTATCTTTCAAAGTCCGGATCAAATTATATAACATTGACATGAAAATGGTGGAACTGAGCAGATGTGAAAACATTAACAACATGCTGCTGTAGCTCATCATATGGCATGGACCAACAGTCCGGTCTCACTAAAATGCACATGAATAATACACTTCATAACCCACTGTTTTGCTTTCTGAGTATCATTTCACGCCACATTTTTCTCTATTGATAAAGAGATATGTCCTCCCCAACCACCACCAACAGCATTAAATGACATTTGTTCCCTGTGATCTTATCAGCAACCAAAACCACAATCTCTAATTGACCTAAACACAAAGCGCTATTGTTGATTAACCCTAACCACAGACACGACTACCGATGCCAACCCTAGTCTCTGATCCATCATCCACAAGAACCACCTCCTTTCACCTCACAGACATTTAGAAATGACCATCACTCATTCAAAAAGGCCATAAAAGACATGAAAACGTGACACGTGAAATATCTCTGTTGCGATAGATGAAGAGGTGCGCTAGTTGAGTGCGATCAGGTCAGAGATCACGCTGATCACGCTAATGTCAGGAATGTTTTGCCTCGTCAGACTCTGCGATGCCATGGTGGTTGACACTCCCAGAGTCCCAGAGGACTTAGTAAATAAATAATATATTCACTGTAGTTTACCTTCTTCTTCCAGAACAGACCACATGAGGCTTTCTCTAAGGTTTAACGTTTGGTTTTGTGTCAGCACAAACACTACAATAGAATGTGGAACGATCATGTCCATCATCTCCGCCGATATTAAAACGTGACATGAACAGACTGCCACTGATTGTCACACTGAGGAGGTACAATTGTAATGGAAAACGACATACCTGGTACTAAACTGAGTAGAGTCGAACCCAGTTTAGTGGAAAAGAGACATATGTTGCTTGTTCTATCTATTACCATTCTACAATATTAGAATTTTTATCATTGTAACCATAACAACAAACCCAAAGCATGATCTTTTCCCTAAGCCTAACCAAGCTATTTTATTGCGTAAATCTAACTGTGATTGTGATAAGCTTGACTGTGTGTTCATTAATGTAAAACTGGTGACAAAAGTCAGGAGATGACCTTTGTCACCTTATATGTGTGTTTGTCACTGTAACCATAATGATGAAGGTCCAGTGTGGCACTGATGGGAGGTTATTTCAGGAGACGAGTCTTGTTTGAGAGTAGAAACAACCGAGCTATATGGTTGTCAGTGTACATCCTCATATTTCAGTAAAATTTACTATTTTACATCAAGTCACACACTTTGATTCATAGTTTTCTAGCTAGTCATAGTTAGTCATATATCTCCTTAGCTCCACTGAGGTCATAACAAAAAGATTGAGACCAAAACGTAGGTAAAAACTACAAGAAAATTAGAAAATGTATTAAATTTTCTATTTAAAATATGTTGTGCACAGGGTGTGTGTGTGTGTGTGTGTGTGTGTGTGTGTGTGGCTGTGGCTGTCGTAGAAAAATGAGTAGAAGTTGTAGAAGTTGAACCACATAGAACCCAGTGATGGGAAATCTGTTTACTTTGAGTGATTTGTCAAAATGCTAGCATAACCACTGTGCTGCATTTGTGCTCTTGTTGTGATAGGCGCTCCTCTATTTCACACAAATCTAACAGACCAAATTTAAACCTGTGGTGTCCCACAATGGAAAGCAAACATCTACCAGCCAG